>APFE031109768.1:0-52254 GCA_000404065.3 Pinus taeda | reverse complement strand
CCTCTCTCCACGATTACATATAAAACCCTAGGCCTTGTGTAAGTCTTTTCTAGGTCTCTTACTGGGAGCAAAGTACCTTTAGAAGCAGAATTTCATCACCTTGAGCTTCTCTTGAGAGGTACTAGCACATCACCTAGCACCATAAACCCTAGAATATCTATCTTACCAGGACTCCTCCCATCAGTGAAATTTTGTAAAGAATAGCGGACATTGGTTGTGATGACAACGGGCCATTGTCCCATTGTTAGCACTTAGCCTAGCTCTTTGTCTTGTATGATTTCCCTCTTCAAGGCCTACTAGATTTTGTGGTAACAACCACATCATTCAATATTTAACAGCTATATCAAGCATGAGTCAAGGGGACATCGATCATCATCATTTTCAAAGAATAATAATTTACGGACTTTTTCTTCCCTAGTTAGATGGATTGATTCACCTTTCTGTGGGGATTTATTATTTCTCATTGTATATGTGCCTTTGACCACTTTATTTATTAATTTTAGCTTCTAGAAGTAGACTACATCTAGAATTTCCATGTTAGACCTAAGGAAATTCCCAAATAATATTATTTTAATGTAAAGGAAGTTCCCTATCTCTTTTATATAAAAGAAGGACTTCCTCACTCGTAATTCATGGTTAGATATCGGCAATATTCCTGCCCCTGGGGCTTAATGAAAATATGTCTTGTTGTTTATTGGAGTTTCTAGTTTATTATGTGATGTATGTTTCAACTTAGAAAGCTTTTATTTCTTGGTTTAGTTAGCGGTATTTTAAAGGGTTTGAATTTGTAAGTGATTCAAGATCAGCACAAGCATAGTGGTTTGATCCACCAAGGGACAATAAGTGACATGGAGAGAGATCAAGGTGCTAGACCTCATCTCTTTCTTGGTTGTGTGAAGTAATCATTGAACCTCTTTGCTAGGCATACCCTCGTGGGGGTCTGTCAAAGAATGTAACTAGTGTCAGTCTTCATAATTGTATTTCATGAAAAGAAAGAAAAAGAAATTTTATTGTAAAATAAATTGACTTATGAAAGCACGGGTTTCATGCTTGGGTCAATGATTTTTAGGTCAAAGCCTCCATTGAAGGCTTCTAGGATTTGTCATGAGTCAATAGAGTCCTTGTCAGTTTTATTAGACCCTTCTTGGGCTTTTGTATCACGTAAAAGGAATTTTTTTCAGTCAAATGAGTCATTTGTCGCCTCCACACCAAGTCGACCCTGTCCTCATGAAGTCTGCCTAGATTAGGGCTATTCAACCCAGCAAAAAGGCTATATATAAAGGCAGCTCGACTCATTTGAAGCACAAACTCAACAAGTTCGATCTACAAGAGAAAGAGGCAAAAAAAGAAGAGCGAAGTTGCAAGAGAAGGAAGAAAGAAGTTGGGAAGACTAAAATCAAGTTCTTGGGCATCTCTCTCTCACACGTGCGAAGATTTTGGGCAGAAGCTAGGGCCAAAATTCTGGATTGAAGTTGCATCTGCGAAGCTGACACTTGGAGACTTTGGCAAGGATCATCTACTAAAAGGAAGGGTTGACTTGGTGATTGGAGGAAGTCTTTGTCTAGTTCTAAAGGGTCTTGGATTGTCTCATCTTGATTTGAATCTACTAGTGGAAGAGTTGGACATTTTTCCCCTTATATGGGTTTTGACCTGGCTGAGTGCCTACATCTTGTCTTCTCTTGTTGTCTTTGAAGTTTTGGCAATTGTCTTGACGATAAACATATAATTAAGAATAAGAACTAAGAACTCATCACAAGAATTGTCAGGTAAAAGAGAAATCAATTTTAATAAGAAGCTCTAACTATGCTGCCCTAGATTTCTCAACATGGTATCAAAGCTTGGTTCACATACACAAGGGCAGGAAGGAGATCACAAAGGATTACAAGATGAGCAAAAGAAGTCTTTCACCCAGGGTCGAGCTCCTAGAAAAGGAAGAGTTGAATTCTGAGCCTATTTACAAGCCCTAATTATAGTGATAAGACCGAAGTTTTGAAGAGCAAATAGAGCGAGGGTTTTTGAAGAGTTTAAAAGCTTTGTTTTAAAGGACCAAGAAGTTATTCCTCTAGCCCAAAGAAGGTTGAATATACTGGTAAGAAAAGCACAGTTCTGGGGATGTAAAATAAGGTCTAAAATCTCTATTGAAAGGATCTCAATTCACTGTGTTAACTTCATCCAAATTCTGGGCATATTTGTGAGTAACCAAATCCTTGTTTGGAGCCACCATGTTAGCTTAAATCAGTCTTCTCAACCAGCAAAACAAGCAAGTCAACCCGAGTTGGTTAAAGGATTAATAGGCCTAATTAAAATACCTAACATGAAGCTACATCCATATTCTGAAGCCACCATCACATTCATGAAGAAGCTAAAGGACCTATGCATATAATTTACTCAAGGCCGAATTATTTGGTGGATCTATCATTTTGGAGATAATTTCACGGGCCTATTCAATGACATGGAAACCACAAAGTAGTAGCGGATCTGTACATACCTTGAGCAGTATAAAAGTCGAGTTTGGGATTGAAAGGATCCTCTGATCTAACATAGAAAAGTAATGATCCTCTTACAATGATAGTGATAAGTTCATGTCTCAAGAAGATAGAAGAGGATCTCTGACAGAGCAGCAACATATATATAAAAGAGATTATTAGATACAATGAAGAATACCTTAAAGTTGACATTCACCTTGAAAAAGATGATAAGGAAATCATGGCAACTAGAAGAGCAGTTCCTTGTAGTTGTGTCTATGACAAAGGTACATAATTATGAGGTATGTATAATATATATTCATTTGTTAAGGATCTAACATAAGTTATTTTGGGGTTAGTTGCTTATATGGTTCTAAGGTTTTGTTGTCTTCATCATTAAAAGTTGTTGATATTGGTACATAAAAACCTTCGTCATATAGAAACCCTAACCCTAATTACTCATTATTATTAGGGTTTGTAGGTGATCCAAGATGTATGGTAAACCCTAATATTGATTGAAAAAGAGGATGATTTGATTCTTACTAGATCTAGGGTTTGTACTTGGAAACCCTAGGATTTCATCCTCCACTTTTGCATAGAAACCCTAGATTGACAAATTTGACATCATGCTTTTGGTATTGCATATTTTGCTTGGTTGTATTTGTCAAGAAGTATTGCAGGAATAAAGATTGTGGCTAAATTCAAAAGGAGCACTTCAATGAAGGAAACCCTACAAGGTTTGTAAAAGGAGCAACTCCAGGTATGTCTAAAACCATAAGAACTTCTTCATTAAAGGATACGATCATTTTGAAATTTATTACTTTCTTATGTTTAGGTTTTTGAATCATAAAGATTTTTGTTAGGGTGATTAATCATTAGATTGAATCTACCCCTATCATACTATCTCTTATTTGGTCATTTTTGTGAAAGCCTGACCTTTAGGGTATACTACAAAACCCTAGCGTCTTGATGCAAAGGGTATGTCAATGTCAATAATGAAACCCTAGTCTACTTAGGGGTTGTTGATAAAGTCTAGAACATATAATGAAATCTTATTCTTTTGAAGTTTAGGATTTTGATAATGTCATGATAAAAAACCTAATCCTTTAGGGTTTGTTGTTAATGTCTAGGTTATATAATGAAACCCTAGATCTTCAAGGTTTGGTGAATTTGGGTTTATGAACAAAACCCTTTTAATAGTTGAAGTAAGGTCCTAGGAATGGAACCATAAGTGTATATTCTTTTGTACGATCAAAACCCTAGCCTAGTCAAAATTGTTATTTAAATTTGGAATTTGATGTTTGCATCTAGGGTTTACGTCATAGATAGAAATTGATATAAGCAATGAAACACTAGAGATGAAATGTTGGTATGCTAACTTAATTGTTGATATTCATGTTTTGCAAATCTAGGGTTTGTAACAAAATTCTAAGTAGAGATTGATATTCTAGGGCATGATAATGAAACCCTAGAAGTATATTATTTCCGATTATTGATATGATTTAGTTTTGATGATGAAATCTAGGGTTTGCAACAAACCCTAGTAGAGTGTGACATGTAATTCTAAAAGCATATTGTTGAAACCTTATGATTGGGTTGATATCTTGATTGAAATGCTAAAGATTTGTCTCGAAGATGGAATCTAAGGTTTATGCTAGAACCCTTGAAGTCTAGCATATAAAAAATGTAACCCTTGCTAATCATGAACCTAACTAGGTTTAAGTATTTGATGTCTCTAAAAGCTTGAATGTTTTGACACTTCCATTGTAATGACATGATTTTGATATAGTTGACTTCATGCTTTTGTATATTTGTATTTGGTTGTACTTGCTATTAATGTTTTGCAGGTACATAATCTTCAAGATGTTGAAGATGTTGATAATAATGATGAGCATGATGAAGGAAGTTATAAGAATGATGATGATAATCAAGATGACTTGGATGCCATGAGAAAGAAATAAAGCCTTGAAAGATTGAAATCTCTGCAATGTTATAAAAGAAGGAAGTTATTGAGTTGAGAGGGACCTTGGATAGAAGAATAGGCATATCTCCCTAGTTAAGAGGGAGGGCATATTATGACAATCATAGTAAATACCTTCAAGAAAGAATGAAACTGAAGAATGAATGAAAGTACTACAGATGGATTTGCAAACAAAAGACTTGAGAAGTCTTGAGGTTGTATTTGGTGCTACTAAAGAAGTGAAAGAAGAAAGCTTTTGACAAGTTGTACTTGCATAGCTTCATGATGATATAAATAGCATTAGAATTATTGAGGACCTCGAAGGTTTTTGTTTACTTGTATCTATATTTGAAGGTTTATTACTGATTGGGGTTGTGATTATGCAGGATCTCTCCATAAAAAGGTTGAACATTTGAAGCATGCTTGGAGTGGTGGATATATATTTGATTTAGTTGATGAGAAGAGATAAAGCATCTTGTCGTGACAAGATGCTTGGGAGGACATCTAATTGGCCTATGTGTTGATGTCTAGATCGTGTGGTGTTGGTCTTGGAACTCTGACCTTGGATATGTACCTAGATCCCTGTGTTAGTGTTAGAGCTTAAAATCCTAATGGCACCTAGAGTAGCTAAAGCTTGAGTACACCTTAGTCCCACTCGATTAGAGTATCCTGGTAAGGTATCTAATTTGTAGCACTGTGTGTGCTAGAACTCTTCATATTTCATATCATTTTGAGATCTTCCATGTACCTTTATGTAATTATGAATACCTCCCTAGTTAAGAGGGAGTGTTAAAGAATGTAACTAGCGTCGGGCTTCATAATTGTTTCCGATGAAAAGAATGAAAGAAAAATATTATTATAAAAGAAATTGACTTATTAAAGCATGTGTTCATGCTTGGGTCAATGATTTTAGGTCAAAGCCTCCATTGAAGGCTTCTAGGTTTTGTCACGAGTCAATACAGTCATTTTCATTTTTATTAGACCCTTCTTGGGCTTTTGTATCATGTAAAAAGAATTATTTTTTATTCAAAAGAGTCTTTTGTCACCTCCACACGAAGTCGACCCTGTCCTCATGAATTCGACCTAGATTATGCTATTCGACCCAGCAAAAAGGCTATATATAAATGGAGCACAATCAAATTACAGGTCCACGGGAAGCAAGTTGATTGTCAGGAGGAGCAATGCTTTGCCATTGATGTCAAAGGGGGAGAGAAATCACGAGAAGAAGATCGTAGCATGAAGCCAGGGGGAGTTGTACTCGCAAAAGGAGTACGTGTGTTGCCATCAATGACAAAGGGGGAGATTGTTGGATGGTGTTGTCATTTATGTCAACCCTGGGATTTGACTTTGACTAAAACACCATTCATTGATGTCAAACAGTTAATGAACGTTTATTATATTTGTATGGATTGCATCAAGTTGGAAGCTCCACTGTTGGATGGTTGAAAACCATAAGTTCTAGGTTTGGGTTCCCAAGACTAAGGACATACCCCAAACTTGTCAGAGGTTTTTGAAGCGGCAAATCATTGAGTTTACCTTGAAGATCTCCATCATTGGATTCTCCTCATCAAGATGTTTCCAGTTGTATGTGGCACGTCTTGAGAGGCCTCCTAGTTTGAGAGCTTTTTAAGTTTGAAGTTGATGACCGCAGTTTCTGGGCTAAAACCCCAAGGGGTGGTGACATCGCATATTTTTAGTGGTTGTTGGGCATTAGACATCAAGCATGAGCATTCTTTAGTGTATTTTATGGAGCAATTTAGTTAAGGAAGGTATCACAAGTATTGTGTACCTATGAGACACATCCTACTTTCATCTAAAAATAAAAGATCTCATCCATAAGGCAACGACCTCCTTTGATTAGGGCTTAAGATACCCAAACAGTGGTGGTTAATTGAATATGTCAACATTATTAAAAAATGTTTAGGATCCTTAGCCTCCTCCAACGTTCACTTGTGAAGCCCCTCTACACTCTATAAAAGGAAGCCTAAATCATTCCTCAAAACATATGATCCAAAACAATTATCATTTGATGAACTACCTCTGAAATTTGCAGACTCCCTAAGGAAAACAGCAAAAACATAACAGAGAAGTACTTCATTGTGTTTTTAGGTTTGGTTTTGGTTATTTTGTTTTTTATTTTTGGGTTGGGTGATCTCGTTGAGCAAACCTTCTTGCAGCACTATTCCAAGACTATTCAACTGCCTCCTTAAACAGCGAGGTTTCTGAATTCTGCGTATGTCTTGTTTCTACAACAATTAATGAATTGACTAGGTAAGCCGCTATCCTAAAGCAGTCTCTTTTGTAGCCTTCAGCTCTCTTTGAGAGCAGATTCTTGAACTATTTTCATAAGCTGAAGCTTTGGAAAAATCATTTGGAATATCTCTGTTTTCGTCCCTGTTAAAAGACCTCTGTACTTCCGGCCCTGTAGGAACGTGTCTGTAATGAATCTCTGCCTTTTTATCTCAGTGGTTTCTTTTGTATAGGATCTGCAAAGGAAGTTTTAGGAACAAGTAGACCTGTGAAGGGTTTTTGGTTGGGCAATAGCCATTTTAGACCATCAATTGTGAAGACATACATCTATTTCTTAGAGCTCCTTGACCTAGCCACAGTCCAAAACAATAGTCAACACACCAAAAGGACCATCTACCTTCTGTAAGATCAGTGAGGATTTCAACAAAGAATAGTTGTTGTCCTAAATTTTCAGCCTTCTTACAAAGAGAACTGTTTTGAACTTTTGATTAGGGATTCACTTGAGTCATTTTAATTGCTTGTCTTTCTTTAGGCATCCTGGTTAGTATCACAGAACAGCAAAGAAGTCTGAGGTCCCCTTGTCAATATATGACATTGATTCTCACCATAAGACAGTGGCGGTGATCTCATTGTAGCAAAGAACACCCTCTAGGATCAAATGCACTAATCCAATGATTGATTTCTGATTTTATTGAGATACTTAGTGTGACCTTGCATACATATATATTAATAAGCCTATGACAAATTCATGTATAGTGATGGTGAATATTTATCATTACACAACTAAAGAGCATTAACTATAGAATATCAGTGATCCTTGATATGAATGATAGTGATGTAATGTTTAAACAACAGAAATATTTAATGTAATATTAAACAGTGACCTATTATTCATATAGCAGAATTGCTCATTTCATCTAGGTCAATTATTGGTACATATACAACCCAAGTTCTTAAGCGATTTTCATATCTATATAACAGTGACCTTACTTAGCACTACAGTGACCTCTATGTTGCAATTACAGTAAGACAGTGACCTACTTTGTATTTGATGACAATAGTTTGAATATATGACTGTAGCTACAGTTTGACATCTTGACAGTGACATCGATTGTACCTATAGTGACCTCAGTTAATAAGATTGTTTTGAGTGGCAGCATCCTAGGACAATGACCTGATTTATATGACAGCACTTCAATGATAAAGTAACATTAACCACACATGACTTGACAATGATATATATTCATTCTTGAGTGTGTCACTACAACAGTGATTTGAATTAGTAATCTATATGAATAAAGTGATCTAGAGGAACTTTGTTGACTACATGGATCTTTGGAGAGTGGCATTGCTCTTGTTACCTGTTGACAGTGATTTTGTCCTACATGATCTTTGATACATAAATCAGTACTTATATAGCAGCAGTAAGAGGATTTATTGATTTGCAGTACGAGTTTGAGTTTCACCATATAGTCCAAAAGATAGCAGCTAAACGAGTAGTTTCTCCTTGGGAGGATGTGTTGACCCAGTGCAGGCTACGTTACCGGATCCGCGGGGGGCAAGCGTGGAAACCTCGGATCCCCGAATCCGAAACGCGTACGGGTACGGATACGGTGGGATCCGTATGATCAGTGAACAAAATGTTCATGTCACAGTTAATTACTAACCAATAGCCATGGATGATCGGTTTTATTTTAATTTTTTAATTTTTAGTATTTCTACCCTAAAAAATTACAGTAAAAATAATATATCTCTAACGGTAAAAACGACGCTGGTCAGATTACGGCATTTTAATTTCTCTTTTTAATTTATCAGTGTCGATATTATGACTTGTGTTTAGAGATTTTATTAAAAAAGAAAAAGAGTAAACTTACATTTTTACTAATTTATTATAAAATTATACATACCTATCCAAATAGCTTTTATTTAAAATCGAAAGTTAATTAAAAAGAGATGCAATGGAAATTAAATATGAAAATATAAGTGGAAAGTAATCGAAACCTGAATCCGCGTATTAAGAAACGGTGAACTTAATAAATGATTAAACCGATGGGTATTTTTATATGTTATCAATACATGTTAGTAATAGGATCCATAAATTATTTATAACATATATGTTTATAAATATATATTAAATATGGTTAAATATTAATTTTTTTTTTTTATAAATGGTAGGCCCGTGGGCTGTAAACTATATAGTATATTTATTATTTATTATTTAATATATGTGTAAGTTATAAATAAAATTAAAATTTATGTTTTTGTTATAATTTTATTTTAATATTTATATTTATATCAATTGTTAATAATTAATATGTGTTATTGTTTTTTTATTAATATTTATATGTTTATAAGTTTTTTAAAATTTAAAAAATTATGTATTATATAATATTAATAATTTAATTAGTTATTTATTTAAATTTAATTAAAATTATTTATTATAAAATAATATATAATAATTTAAGAATAATATATATATATTATATATATATATATTATATATATATTTATTATTTTATATATTATATTAATATTTATATGTTTATAAGTTTTTAAAATTTTAAATTATGTATATATATTATATATTAATATTTTGTTATTATTTAAATTTAAATTTTAAAAATTATTTATTATAAAATAATAATTTAGAAACAGATGGCTTTATCTATTCGGTAAAGAGAAACAGATTGGGAGCAGCGAACGCTGAGGATCTTGTATATGTCCATTCCAACCTTCGCCTTCTATCACATTCTACTTCAGAGTATAAACAAGGTCCAAATAGGATGTGGGATGTGGAACCTGAGATATCTGACTTGAACATGACATTGAATGCCATGACTCACCTTAATCTACTTGAGGATGCTACACAACCACTTCCTACTTCTGCAACAACTTCTAACATTCCTGGCGCACGATCGTCTATTCATGATGGCAATATGTAGATGATGATGATGTAGACCCATTTCATGATATGTAGACACACCTACTCTATATTATCATATTAATAAAGTGATCATTGATGAAACATTCATTTTGTTTTTACTACTATCATCTTTGTATAAGGCAAGATGCATCATTTTAGTGTTCAGATTCATAAATTGTCTAATTATTTTAGTTCTAATGTTGTGATTCATGAATGGTTTTGATTTTAAACATCAAATGTATTTTTTAAAATTTTAAAAAATATTATTGTATATTTTTGTACTCGCCGTATCCTCGCCGTATCCGGATCCTGGCTTTTCAAAAATCCAACGGATCCGTATCCGTATCCGTATCCGGATCCGTATCCGTATCCGTATCCTGGTAACTTAGATATATTGATATAACAGTGGCATAATCATTATAATACAAGCCTAAAGAACCCACACATTAAGCTAATAACTCATACAAGACATCAAAATAAATTACAAGAGTTTGATATATCAATTTTATTGTTTTATTTTGGCTGTCATATAATTTTTAAGGTCTAATTTGAAATTGCAGAGGTCTGATCTGAAAGTTTCAGGTCTGATATAATTGTTACAATAGTGTATTCAGGGCATAAACACTAAGCCTAAATTCATTAACAAGTCACTTAAGGCATTGAACATTAATCTTGTGGTTAAATTGATTGCATATAAGTTACTTTTGAGAATTGCTAGGCAATTTCCAAATCTGATATATTTGCTACAGCCATTTATGCAGTCATATAAACTAAATAAGAATCATCAAAATTGATTGAAAATCATCTAAAAATCACTCAAATTGATTAGCTAATTATTGGAGCTTATTTGGCATTAATATTTAGGCACCTTGTTGGTTTATTAAAGACTAATTCACTGATTTCTTGAGTTATTATTATATCTGATATACATCATTTTGAGATCTGATTTGAGCATAATAAATCTGATCTATAGTGTCTAAGCAATCCTATAATCAAGTGAATATCACTGGAAGTTAAATGCATCGATTTTCTAGCTTACCTTTGGCTTCTTGCATCACTTCTTGACTGCTGATATAAAATTGCAGACCCTATTATACAAGGTTACAACAATAATAAATCACATATAAGTGTCCAAAATCGGGTAAGAAAAATTTCCAATTCATAATCATTCATGGTTGAAGTGATTTGGGCTTAATTTTAGTCATTGACATCTTTTACACTCTTGCATTCATACAAGTGCTCTAATCAAGTTGATAAAGTGTTTAATTGACTAATTGCTCTAAGTGATGTTGTGGATTAATGCTCTTAATTTCTCATTGCCATTACTGTCATTGAGTAGATTCATTGCTTATTGTTAAATTGGATATCTCTTATGGATGCTATTCTGATCATAATTGTGATAAGGGATTTAAATTTCTCTGTTGTATCTAAGTGGCATATTGGTGATTTATTGATTATAATCTCGGAGATTGTTAATTGTCTTAAGTAGCATTGATCTTGTCTTTGAGCAATTGTCTATTTATATTATTGTCACATTTCTCTAGCAATGTTAAGCTTGAAGACTTTCTCTTGTGGTTGATATTTTATTCATTTATTGTTTAAGTACCTTATTGTTCTCAATTGAAAATCATTGTTATTAAGTACTTAACTATTTAAGTAATCAGTATCACACCTTAAGAGCATTCATCTCTTGCACTTGCATACTAGGTATAGCCTCTTGCATTAATAATTTACCTCCAAGCATAAGCTTGGTTGATAGAGAATAGGACCACTTTACTCAATTTAGCTTGAAGGGCTTAGAACCTCTTTAGTGGTTAACACGACGACCTTGTAGTCATCAAAGCCACAGTTTCTACAGCGTTGGAGGCAACGCGTGGTTAGAACACTGGGGGATGTATTGTTAATCAAGCCTCTGCTTGCTTCCTGTTGGCTTCTATCCCACAACCTACTCTAGAGACTAGTTGCAAAATAGTTAGAAGGAAGGTTACATTTAGAATAGGCATCTAACTTAAAATCAACCAATATTCTGCATTTCACCTAACTCGTAGAATTTGCACTTCATCTAGGATAGTTAAGCATCCAAGAAATGATTGTTCATTCAGTTACTTGGCATCAATTTGATAATAAGCAAGAAGTTGGCTCCATAAGGCACTGGTCTCACATTTAAATCTAATCTAATCTCTAAGTCTTGCTTAATTTAACCAAGTAGCTAAGCCATTCAATCGTGTCTCTTGGACTTGTTGGTTGCCAACTTGTTCTTCATCTTCGCATTTCCTTAGGGACTACCCCCCATAGCCTGCTGTTGGGAGACAATGAGAAAGGGGAGGTTAAGGATCAAGTGATAGCCCCGAACCTGAGTCGTTGTCACAGTGCCTGTATAATCTGAGTGACAACATTTTATGGCGTCGTTGCTGGGGACCATCTTCTTCTCGGTCCTTCAACGACATTCTATCATCTTATCATTTCCCATCCTTTCTTATCATATCATTCTGTGATCTTTCATCCTTTTCATTTAGCCGACAACTCCACAACATTTCTTGGCAGTGTTATATCTCTTCATCTTTTCATCACCTTATCTTTCTTCCTCTCACTAATCTTTTCATCTCTTCTATTTGTACCTTTAGCACTTGGACATTTAGGTTGGTTTCCTGTCTGGGTGGTGACTCCACCTATTCATCCATATACAAGAGCTTACTCTAGAAGAAATCCTGGTAGCTTGCTCAAATTCGCTCTCAAAACTTGGTTGAACAAAGTACATTCTAGTAAGCATCCATTTTTTGTCTAGCAGGAAACCCTCCCTGATATTTATCTGCTTCTCCTTGTCTAATTTTTCGGTTTTTTCCTTGTGGGTTTTAGAGTTAGATTCATGTTTAAGTGGCGACTCCATTTCTTTCATTTCTCACAAGAATTTCTACTGGAAGCTCACTTCTTGTGGATCTCTTGTTTTTCTTGATCAACGATCTCTCTTTGACGTCCATTAGCTCCTTTTACCCTTAAGAAATTCATCATGGATGACTTGTTCGCCTCTTTGCCTTTTACTAACATTCCTCATGGTATTCTAGAAAGGTGACAAATTACCTTCTTTCACGGGTAATGATGCAACCATTCATACAGATCACATCAAAAGGTTCACAACTTTCCTTCAAAGATATGCTCGTGCGATTGCATACGATCATGAACACGTCAAAATGCAACTTTTTGTCCTTTCCTTGAAAGGTGATGCTAGAAATTGGTTCTCTGATTTTCCTTACAATTCTTTTGATTCCTTACAAGCCATCGTCAATGCTTTCAAAAATAGATATGGGGATCAAAAGGATTCACTTTGTGTCCCTAGTACTATGAAGAAAGATGAAAGTGATCATGTAAATGACCCAATTATCGAAGAAAGATTTCAAGAAAATACACCACATCAAAAGTGCCATGTTGCAAACATTGTGACCATTCTCATGATGAATCCACTTGTGTTGTTGCAAGAAGAATCCTCGATAGTGGAAGGGCAGGACGGAGGATCAAATTAATATTGATAATGAAAAGAAAAATGTTAAGCATCTTATCAAGGAACTAAAGCAAATGATTAAAGACATGCAATTCATTCAAGCACAGTTGATGAAAACCATGGAACTTAATCAAGAAAGATTCATAGCAGATCACGCCAAGGATATGAGAACCATGTATATCAAATTATTGGCCATAGAAGAAAAACGTGGTGAGGAGCTAGAAATCATGAAACTTAATCACTCCACTCAGATGACTAGCATGCAAATTTATTTGATCACTATGGAAGCAAATCATGAGGAAGAAATGAGTTCTATTAAAATAAATCATGATAAAGTGATAAAGGACATGCGAACCAGTCAGATGGCTCTTCAGAACAAGTTACAGGTTATGGAAGCTACACAATATAATTAGACGATCACCTTTCAAAATATGATGGATACCATGGGGGAGAATCATGCCAAAGAAATCAATGCTACGAAGGATGAACATTCTAATAAAATGAATGCCATAAGAAGAAAACAAAACATTCTTCAAAATAAGCTGCAGATAATGGAAAAATCATAGGTTCAGGAACTCTAGCCAAGACCAAAGGATCCAAAACATGAACCTCAAAGCTCACAAAAGCAACCTTCATCTTATTATGAAGAAGTCATTGATTCCATTGAGAAATGGTTAAATGAAGATGATCCATGCAAGAAGGAAATTGATAAGAATCAGGGTGGTGCTTGCAAGGTTGATCCACCCGTCATGACAGATTAGGTTCATGAAAATAAAGAAGAGCAGGTCACAAAAGTCTTGGACGTTCCAAATTTTCCATATGCACGTTGCCCCAATCAGATAGAAAGTTGCACGCTCACCGCATCAACATCAACAACGCATCCTGCCGAGTGCAAATGTAAAAAGCGAAAGAGAAGAAGGGAGAGGTTTAATGCATCTGATGGCCGAGAGCAACTCGATATTCGGATAAGACAGAGTCCTTTGATATGCAGGATTGAGCATGGCACATTTGAGAAGCAAACTACAAACTTGCCGAAAAACTGACAAATGCTCAGTATGCACTATGTTGAAGACAATTGATGCCTTAGGGCATCTTTGTATAGTATGTCTAACCCTACTCTTCATTTATGTCATTAGTTAGTTTGATTTTATGCACTTATGTTTTATATTTCAGTTTCTTAGAGTAAATTTCTTCTATTCTAGCAGATATTCTATATACGCATGATGATTTTGATTATGAATGAATATCTATTTGATAGACTTCTGTTTTCTTAGATACAAGATTCTGGGATTCTCACGTTACTTCATTGAAGCAACGTGTCCCTGTATAGAGCCAGATGTTGCACACATTTTGTTGAAGTTCCAAGCAAGAAGTTGTAACAATTTTCTCAAAGGTCAGGATCATCAACCAACAACTTTTTGAGTCATTATAAACCCATTCTGCAAATTTGTAATGTAAATGATGTTAGTAAGACTGTGTATTTATGTAACAACCTACGTAAGCCTATTATTTTGGCGACGAATTTCATCCTAGGAGGTTTTTCGTTTCACTAATTATCCGTGTCTCTAAATACGGATGATCGACAAACTTTTTCCCTCCAGCTTCACCCCAAAGCTAGGGTGGAATTTATCGTCAAAGTCTTAGGTGAGTTTTAGTGTTCTAGTCGAGTCTTCTGTAAAAGTGATTTGGGAATAATTTAAGCTAATTGGCTAAATTATTTTATTACCGTCACTTGGTTTACTAGATCATATTGTGTCACATAATTGGGTAAGTTATTTGAGGGTTTATAACGAATGGGTATTCCCCTTCTGAGGGTTGAATTATTGTAAAATCTTATGTAAAAAATATTTTAGTGCATGGTCCCTCATACTTAAACATCATGGCTAAAATATTTGAGGGTGGAAAAATAATTAATCCCCTCAAGTGTCAATTAGTTAATAATTTTGGCAAAAATAAAATTAAATCCCAAGCCATAAAATTAATTAATTAGAGTAATTAAAATGTTAGAGAAATTTAATTTTCCAAGCGGAAAAATTCGTGGGTCTTAAAGAAGTCAAATTTTGGAAGTCCCCCACCAAGGAAATATTGGAGATTTCAAGAAAAATTGGAACCTTGGACCTTGGTGGTTAAATCAAAGTCAAATTTTTGAGGAAATTAGCGCAAAATAATTAATTTTTGAGCAAATAGAAAATGGTTTTAATGAGAAATTTGAAATTTCTCAAAAATAATTATTTCGATGACAAAGATTAAAAGATCATCAAAGATATATCGACCACTGAGATTATTTTGACGGGGATCAAGTCAACTAGTCGTTATTTTCCACTTGAGGAATTTCTCTATAAATAGAAGGCTTCTTGCTTCTATTTTCATCTTGATCTTGAGTTCTGCTTTGATGTAACTTTGTAAATGTTGGTGTAAAGCTACTGTCCCGTGGGAATGTTTTGATCATCATAATAAAAGACTTTGGGGTGCAGTTCATGGTGTCTTTGTCTCCTAATTTGTGGTATGTGCTGGGTGCGGGCATTCCTATATTGTGCTTCAAATATTAATTGAATCGTTATTTCATTTGTAGATGATAGGAACATTCTATTGGTAAGTTTTGGGCTTGTCTTAGGTGATTCAATTCATTGTATGTTCTAACGGTTTCTTCTTGAGAAAGTATATAGAGTATGCAGGTTCCCCAATCCTTGGGCTCCAAGTTCACAAATAGTTGGCATAGATTGACTATGTTTGGATTCTGAATATTTTATGTGATTTTCTAACTTCGCTAGTGCTGTGGTTTGACATTTATCTTTCGAAATACATCTAGCCATTTTCAAGATCTACAAAAATTCTATTTTCAATTTTTTTTTTTTTTCAAGCACTATCATAGTTTTTAAAATCGGAACCGGTGACCGAACTGGTTTACCGACATGAATAGGTCTAATTAGGGCTGATTTGGTCTAAACGAACCGGTTTAAAAAAATACATTAAATAATTAATTTTTAATGAAACAAAACTATTTTTAAGATGTAAACCATGATTCCAAGCCAATAGAGACAAAATATGCAAATTTTGCTCATTTATATACCATGTAAAGGTGAATATATCAAAATGGCACATATCATCGACAAAATAGCAAAATACATAAGAAATGAGGCTCTAAATGGCCTATAAAGTCCAAAAACAATGCTGCTATGAGGCCATTGGCCTACTACAAGTCTACAGTGTACACATGATCAATCATCAAGTTCATCACCACTACTAAGCACAGGATCATCATCAGGAGCTACATAAACATCATCTAGTTCAGAGTCTGAGGATGCCTCAACCTGACCTGCAACCTCAGTATCAATGCCACCAATGACAATAGAAGTGGACCTAATGAAGCACGAGTTTGTCGACCTGCATGACTGGTGCCTTCCATTGGTTCTTTGCCTTTCCTTGATGCCGCTACTGATCCTAGTTCTGATGCCACCACATAATCTGCATCATCCCCCGCTAAAAGCCATGTCGATATCAAAATCAGCCTCAAACACAGGTTCTTCAATCTCCTGCACCCATTTTGATGTTGGATCAATATCGTCCAACACAATGGGATCTAGACCAGGAGTTTTGCTCATCATTTGGAGCTCCGATTGCATTTATTGTTTACCCCCAAACCATGAAATCCTGAAAACCATTAAGTTTGCTGAATTTTGAGTGAAATCTAAAATTCTAGTTTCTCCATATGAAATCCAATGAGGTCGAAACCACTCTCAAACATCCTGAGTCATTTCATGGTAATGTTAAAAATTTAAGTAAAAGGATGAAAATGAAAATTAAAGGAAATGTCACTTTTACTTTAAGAATTTAACATTACCATTAATTTCCAACATTGTTAGGGTTGAAACACCCTTAGTTTTCCCCCAAAACCCCTGAAACACAGTCAAAACTATGCTTTTTTAACTTTACGGTGGGCGTGCCTAAAACCAGTCGGCTTAGGACAGAACCGGCTGGTTCCATCCTAAACCGGCCGGTTTTCACCGATTAGTGCAAAAAAATGGAGAAATGGGCATTCAAACCGGGTTTTTTGGCTAGTTTAGACCGACGGGCTTGCTAACCGGCCAGTTAGACCGGTAACCAGTTTTTAAAAACGGTTTTTAAAACTATGTCCCAAACTGAGAGCTTCTGAAAATGTTGCTCCAACGCCCGCTCCCAAGTAACCTTGATCCAAACCATTTATACACAAATATGCAAAAGTTCTCATTTATATAGCAATAGTGCATATAACCAAAATAGCACTTAGTGCAAAACATCGTTGAACCAAAAAACATCAAGAAGCAAGCTCTGAAAGGCCTTTATAGTACAAAAAACATGATAGTATGATACTACATCTACAACCTACAAGTGCTAATTGTCAATGTCATCATCGGAATCATCATCTTCCTCATCCTCATTTGAAGAATGAGCACCATCCAAGTCTGAAATCATTGTCTATATTGGGATCTTTGTCATCAATATAACCCTCTAAGCATTAAAATAAGATAGAAAAAATGTAACATGTCAAGTCAAGATTTTGTTTGAGTGATGGGTACATTTTTAGTAGAGTCGTGGTATAGGAGTTCAACAACCATTGCCACTAACATCAAAGTACATAGAGGGATTGGTGCTCTCTATTAAACACTAGTTCCTTACCCTTGTACATGACAAAATCCAATGAAAACGTTGCAATCCCCACAATCTTGGTATCCTGAAAAATTGTTTTTGTTGGATTTTGAGTGAAATCTAAAATTCTACTTTCTTCATAAGAAATCCAATGAGGTTGGAACCACTCTCAAACATCCTGAGTCATTTCATTGTAATGTTAAAAATTTAAGTAAAAGGATAGAAATGTAAGATTAAGGAGCATAGCAATAATAGGACCATAGGCTTGAATATTAGGTTGGCCTAGGGGAGAATTTGAAGTGGGCCAACCAAATAAAAAATAAATAAAAATTAAAAAGACAATTTTTTTACACTAACCTAGGAAGGTACAAATTGCGCAAAATCGGTCTTGAACTGGCTGGTTCAGTACCGAACTGGCCTATTCTGGTTTAGAGGCCCGGTTCGGACCAGTTTTGGGCCAAAAGTGGCCAGACCGGCCGGTTCCACCACTTCCGATCCAGTGCTGATAACATTGATATAAAGTGAGTAACACATTATCTTGCAAGAAAAAAGGGAATAAGACCCATAAATGAGAATTTCGAAGGAAAACCAAGTCTATATTAGCTCTCATGGATGATTACATGATGATCGAGTTTCAGAGTTTCGGATATGGGTACGGCCTGAAACATCGGGTTCCTAGAGATTTCATGCAAGATCGATCTCAAGCAATGAACCGTAGAAGAATTTTGATAGGCATGCAATACGACAAGCTAGGTGTATAAAGGGATTAAGGGGCCCTTCACTCAATGACATCATCCCTTTTTGAGAAACTTTGGCATAAAAGGTAATCCTAGGCGTAAGAGAATGAGGACATGTCGCAAGAGGTCTCCTTAAATTTTAAATGAAATGTAGTCATCTTCGAACGAACTGAGCATTGATAATAATAATATTTTGAGTTTTTGAACTAGTGAAGGCTCTTTAGGCTTGTTGTACAAGTATGAGAGGAAGCATTTGAGCAATAACAATATTAAACATTGGAAAGACCTATGTGACTTTCAAAATCAAGGGTGACTTGTGTGGAGAGGTATAGGCAAAAGAAAAGGGATATTAGGGAGTGGCGAATTCGCCTCTCTGAATATGTGTGAAGCCAATCCCAAAGAAAAAAAGACTAGCACAGGACTAGCTGCCCCTCTTCTCAAAATTGGAGGGATTGAAGCTAGCTAAAGTTATGGGACAACATTTTCAACATACAAGTCATGAGAATTATACAAGAATATAATCCACAAAATGATCCCCAATCTTTCTCTTGATACTTAACTTAATACAAGGTGGATCTCAATAATGATGAACATAAATCACTCAAAAGGGTGCAATCTATCTGAGATGCAAGGGATTCTTTCAAAAAGGAGCTCCTTGCCTGATTCATTTTGTATATGGCATTCCCGAATCCCAACTAGAGGAAGTTTAACGAAATGAGCTTCACATATGGAAATTACAATTTTTGTGGGAAACTTGAGGATGTTTGTTGGGTTTCGATGAGGTGTCCATTCGCTAAGGAGGTATAATCCTTGATTCAGAGTCTTCTTATGAGTATGTCCACTTCACGGCTCTGTTAGCAAGCTGTTCTTCAAGGGATCCTTCAGTGCTACAACAATGGTCACTAACTACTTCATTTGTCAAAATCAATGTGCCAGGATAAGATTTGCCCATACAAAGGCTTATTGAAGAGATAGATTTAGGAGCTAAATTTGATGCACTTGCCATACTTGCATATGCAAGCAGATAAAAAGCTATTTTGGTATGATGTTGACTTTGTATTTACTTTTTCAAAGGATCAAAACTGTATCCCTTCCAGTAATATAAGCAATAGTTTCTTCTCAGACTTTATCCATGTTACAAAGCATTAATGTTTGTAGCATCGGACAGGAACTTCTGCACAGGTCTAGTGCTAGACGTGTCGAAGTCATCCAAAAAAAATATATATATATTATAATTCACTTTAATTAAAGCCATTTTTTAAAATGAAAAGTCTTTTATCGGTGTATTAATTAATGTTAATATAAAGTATTTACATTAATGATTTAGATGTACTCTCCACCATCGATTGGAATTTAAACTCAAGTGTTGATCTCAATGAGAGGTTAGATTTGTGGATCTCAATGAGAGATTAGATTTGTGGAGACTTAGTCATCAAAGTCATTGTAATTTGTGATAGTTACCCAGTTGCACAGTGAAACAGTGAGTTCACTCAGTATGCGAGGCAAAGAGAGAAGGAAAGTAGCAACAAGACAATTGACCTCAGCCTATCCGTAACCACAAGGAAAGTAGCACCAATGGGAGGAGGCCATACAATTGGACGCCGCAGTAGCAGCAGGGGATTTGATTCAACCAGCAATTTCCCCAGCATATCAGCTGTACAATTTTATGGAGGAAGACGTACAGATCAGGCCGTACAGAAGCCAAGTTTTGCTGTGTGTTAATCTTTCCCAGTGTGGGAAGCCCTTGTAAATTTGGAATACTGTTCATAAAAAACTGATTTTGAAGGGCAGAAAATTCGCTGTGTATTTGGAAAAATATTTTATTTCTTCTGCTGTTGATTCTCCAGTTAAATTTCCAACTATTGTAATTATTCTATGATCTGAAATTTCTGTTTTAATTCAGTAAGTAGTTTTGCTTAAGAATCATAAAGAAGTAATCTACCTAGGGTTGGAAAAGAGATTTTAACAATTTCATTTGCCAAAGCCCACATCTATACATATGTTGCTAATTTAATTTAGCCTAATTAATCGACCAGGTTGAAGAGGTCCCCATAATATTTTAAACAATCTCCTTCAACAGACAGCACAAAGCCGCCCCAAATTCCAGTAACAATAACTCAAATAACTCATTTGATACACTATCACTAAAATTGAGTTTAACATCTATTTACCTGACTTACAGGTCTGTAAGAAGTGACCTAACACTAGCAAACAGTACTACAAAAAAAATGAAATTGATAGTACAAACAAAAAAACAGTATCTGGATTGGGTAAGAGAACCACGAAAGCACATAGTGGATGAACTCACCGAAACCCAAAAGTTCATATGCCAAAACCCACATCTATAGATATGCTGCTAATTTAATTTAGCCTAGTTAATCGACCACGTCAAAGGGGCCTCCATAATATTTTAATAAATCTCCTTCTACAGACAGCACAATGCCGCCCTAAGTCCGCCCTAAGTTTCAGCAACATTATCTCAAATAAGTCATCATATACACTATCACTAAAATTGAGTTTAACATAACGAGCTCTGCGATTCAACTTACCTGACTTACGGGTATATATGAAGTGACCTAACGGTAGCAAAGGTAGTATCAAAGAGCGAAACTGATAATGCAAACATATATAAATTAGCTGGATTGAGTAACAGAACCATGAAAGCACATAGTGAATGAACTCACCGAACCTATGATCACATAAAGAAGGCCTGAAATAGCAGTCATGCTAAGAAAGCTGCACCAAAGTAAAAGGAAATATGCCGTTGAGCTCAGCTGAAGTAAAGATTTCAGGCCTCTCAGACTGGATTCTAACCACAGAGCAGAAACCCACATAAACGACCTTGCAAAATGCACCGACCAAGTAGAGATTATTGGCCAATTTTGCTCCACTGCAAAACCCACATAATCTGTTGCCTTCACATACAGAGGCTTCTGCCGCCTGATCCATTCTAGGACTTCTTCAAACAAACCGGTGTCCGCCATTGCTGTTTGTTACTTCAATTCAGCGGCATGCTCATATAAATTTGGCCCCTTAGGAAATGATCAACAAAATCTCTGCTATATCACGAAAGACTACTGAAAAGAGGGAGCTTAAGAATTGCAGAAATGAGAATCTGGGCATTGCAGAGGAAGGTTACATTTTTGAAGAGGACACGAAATTTCAAGATTGTTTTTGCGATCATGTGGCGCACTGTAAAAGGTAGTTGTAATAGTAACCACCACTGAAGTGAGCGCGACACTTCGTGGGCACGGGGAATAAAGGCTTTATGTTTCTTCCATGTTAATTCTTAAGTCTCGGTCTCATGTACGATTTTAGAAGCTGCCCTAGAGCACTCTCGAGTCCCTACTTCGGTCAGCTTCGCAGTGATTTCGCGGTAAGAATGAAACATGTATCGAAAGATTGGCTGCTTATAGATATCCTTGGTCGTATCGCTGGACATGTTAGAGTCGAAGATTATTGAAGAGGGAAGAGTCATCTTCATTCAACATTAATGGGTGAGCATATTCAATTTCTATCATGAGAGTTTTCCCAGTTTTCCTATTTGTAAAAGAAAGGTCGAAGATTCATCTTCATTCAACATTAATGGGTGAACATATTCAATTTGAGCATATTTAATTTTACAGCTCAGAGTTTTCTTATTATTATAATGGTTGGTTTTTTTTATTGTTATATTTGCTATGGGGTAGCGTGTAGTTTTGCTTTTGAATATTTATTAGTTTATTTTGTTTATCCATAATTTAACGTTAAGAATTTATTTTTTGTTATTTTTATTATTTTGTTATTTTTTATTATTATTTTAAATTTTTTTTATTTTGTAAAGTGATTTGGTTGAGGTATTATTATGGGATTGTTTAAGTGATTTCCATTTTTTTAATTAGTTATTAATTGTTTTTATTTAGTTTTGATTTCCTTTTATTTAACCTTTTCATTTTTTTTTCATTCTCTATATTATTTCCAATTTCATGAATTATATGTTTTTTTTCTCCATAATTTTCAGATTAAGATGACAAATTGTAAAGAGGAAACAATTTAAAAAACTTTTTTTCTATTTTTTTAGCTGTTATTACTTTTAATTTGCTTATATTTTTTTTTTACGTCTTTTCTAGTTTTTTTTAAGGATGACAAATTTTAAAGAGGAAAAAATAATTTAAAATATTTTCCCAATATTTTTTTTAGTTTTCATACTTTTTAATTTGACTTATAATTTTTGTTTAGAGAATTTTCGGCAAAATCACATAATTAATCATTTGTCGACGCGTTTCGAACCAACTAGTGTGGTTCATCGTCAGGACAAGTTGACTTATAATTTTTTTTGCCCTTTTCTATATTTTTTTCTCTATTTTCAATTCCTTTTACATTAATCATAATTTTTTCTTCTTCTTTACATATAGCTTTTATAATTAATAACTATTATGATAATTAGTTATTAGTTTTTAGAATCCTGTGAACATTTCTTTCCTAATTTTATTTAAAAAAAAAAATTATTGATGTATTGTTACTAATTTTTAGGATCTCGTGAGCATTTTTTCTTAACTTTATTGAATTTGTTTTATTTAAGCATAGTTTTTATAATTTTTTGCTGCAAGTATATCAAAAATTCAAGAAATTGAATTCAAGAATTAAGGAAATTAATCTTCTTGAATTTAAGGTTTTTTATTTTATTTTTAATTGCTTTGGTGTGTTTATGATAAATGTCTATTGTTCTTGTAAGTCAAAGGATTAGAAACCCAAGTTGGGATATTATTAGTTTCTCATTTTGAAGTTCCATATTTTGTTTCAAGTCTCTGGAGATTGTTTGGCATTTATTGGAAGGTTAGTCTTCAATTCCTTATATGTTTCAATTGGTTTGTTAAATTTGTTTTATTTTCTTTCCTCGAATCAAACACAGAAAATTGGTCTCAGTTACCATGCAAAAAGTCAATGTGTGAATTTTGCTAAAGCAGTTATTCAAAGTAACTGTCAAATTCAATCAATTTAATACTAAATCACAAATCATAAACAAACGTATAATATTTAGAAAAAAAATGAAAATGGCTAATGATATATTATTTATTTTAATATTAAAATTTGTTAAATGTTTTTTTTTTTTCTTTTTTTTTTCTTTTTTTTTTTTTTCTATTTTTTTTTTTTTTTTCACAATACGAAATGTTTTAGGAACTAAGTATTTTGATTAGAAACTAAGTGTTTTGATATCCATTTATAATTTCTAGCTATTTAATGTATATAACTATGCTAGTTATAATTTAGTTGCTAAATTAATAGTAAAACAATTGTTACTACGAATTATTCATAAATTAATTAATATGTCCTTACAATTTAATTTAATACTAAATCACAAATTATAGATCATCTCAATTCAATTTAATTTTGCTTTGCAAAAGAAAGAGAGGCCATTTGAGTGATAACAATAAAAGTTTTGTTTCATATTCCTATGCATTCACTGTCACAAACACAATTGCATTCAACTCTATATCAATCATGTTCAATTCCCAAGAACTTTGTAGGAGACAATTGGTTGTGCGAAACAAATTTCTTGGAATTGACATTTCATTAAGTTGAAACTATGTTTCTCCATATCAATTTGAACCGAACACTACCAAAAAAATAAAGTTATAAAGCTTCATTACAACCAATGAGGTAGGGCGTTCACCAAAAAACAACATTTTAGCACAAAATTTTCACTTTCATTTCTATTTTTTTATGAAGGCTTTAATTGATCATCTCACACATTGTCAGCAGTTCATACTCCAATTAGCTATATTTAAACTAAGCGAGAGGTACTAGCTACTACGTAGCACTTGTTTTGAAAAGGGGTGTGGAATAAAGGTCGATAGAGTGGTTGTAATCTAAGATATTAACTAGCACAACCACATTAGTAAATTTGGTTGACATATGTCGAAGGCATATAATTATGATTATTATTAACAATGGTAGTAATATTAATTAATAATATTACTACCATTGTTAATTAATATTATTAACCATTGTAGTAATATTAATTAATAATGTTACTAACATTGTTAATTAATATTTTTATTATTAATTAATATTATTAATATAAATATTGTTAATTCTAAAACCCCAAGGTATTATAAACTCAAGGGATTAATATTATAAACCCAAGGTAACCCTAAGATAAATATTATAAACCCAAGGGTTTAATATTAAAAAGCCAAGGGATTGTAAATCTAAGGGAATAATATTAAACCCAATGGATAAATATTATAAACCCAAGGCATATAAACCATAAGATTAATATTATAAACCCTAAAATAAACGTGGTTGATCATGGTTGACCACAGTTAATTTTCATATTGACACAATCTTTGTCACAATTCGACGTTGGACTATAGTTCACCATGATTGATTTTCATATTGAGACAGCCTTTGGCACAATGTGACGTTCGACAATGGTTGGCCATGGTTGATTTTCATTTTGAGAAAACCTTTGTCACAATGTGACGTTGAACCTTGGTTGACCATGGATGACCACGGGTGTCACAATGTGATGTTGGACCAAGAGATAAACTTTGTCACAATGTGACCATGGTTGATTTACATATTGAGACAATCTATGACACAATGCAATGTTGGAACATGGTTGACCATGTTTGATTTTCATATTAAGCCCTAGGATTAATATTGTAAACCTTATGAGTAATATTATACCCTAAGAATGTGAACCCTTAGATTGATAAACCCAAGGGATTAATTATAAAACCCCAAGGTATTATAAACCCAAGGGAATAATATTAAACCCAAAGGATTAGCATTATAAACTCAAAGTATATAAACCCTAAGATAAATATTATAAACCCAAGGGAATAATAAACCTAGGGGATTAATATTATAAACCCAAGGAAATAATATTAAACTCAAGAGATAAATATTATAAACCCTAAAATAATCATGGCTAACCATGGTTGATTTTCATATTGACAAAATCTTTGGCACAATGTGATGTTAAACTATAGTTGACCATGATTGATTTTCATATTGAAACAACCTTTCTTAAAATGCAACGTTGGACAATGGTTGACCATGGTTAAACTCAAAGGATTAATATTATAAACCCAAAGTATATAAACCCTAAGATAAGTATTATAAACCCAAGGGAATAATAAACTCAAGGGATTAATACTAAAAACCCAAGGGAATATTATTAAATCCAAGGGATAAATATTATAAATCCCAAGGTATATAAACCCTAAGATAAATATTATAAACCCTAAAATAAATATGGTTGGCCACGGTTGATTCTCATATTGGCACAATGTGACGTTGGACTATGGTACCATGATTGATTTTCATATTGAGACGATCTTTGTCACAATTTGACGTTGGACCATGGATGACAATGGTTGTCACAATATGACGTTGGACCAAGAGACAATCTTTGTCACAATGTGACCATGGTTATTAACCATAGTTGATTTCCATATTGAGATCATCTTTGTCACAATGCGACGTTGGAACATGGTTGACCATAGATGACCATGGTTGTCACAATGTGACTTGGAACAAGAGACAATTTTGTCACAATGTGACCATGGTTGATTTTCATATTGAGACAATCTTTGTCACAATGCAACGTTGGAACATGGTTGACCATGGTTGAGACATGGTTTACGGTGGTTTATAATATTAATCTAAACCATGGTTGACCCAATGGATTAATATTATAAACCCTTGGTATATAAACCTTAAGATAAATATTATAAACAAGGGGTTAATACTAAAAACCCAAGGGATTATAAACCCAAGGGATAATTATTATAAACCTAAGGTATATAAACCCTAAGATAAATATTATAAACCCTGAAATAAGCATGGTTGACCATAGTTGACCATGATTGATTTTCATATTGACACAATCTTTATAACAATTCAACGTTGGGATATGGTTCACCATGATTGATTTTCATATTGAGACAACCTTTGGCACAATGCAACGTTGGATAACGGTTGACCATGGTTGATTTTCATATTGAGAGAACCTTTGTCACAATGCGATGTTGGACAATGATTATCACAATGTGACGTTGGACCAAGAGACAATCTTTGTCACAATGTGACCATGGTTGATTTACATATTGAGACAATTTATGACACAATGCGACATTGGAACATGGTTGATGATGGTTGGGTTTATTATAAACCCAAGGGAATAATACTAAAAATCCAAAAGATTATAAACCCAAGGGAATAATATTAAACCCAAGGGATAAATATTAGAAACCAAAGTTATATAAACCCTAAGATAAATATTATAAACCCTAAAATAAACATGGTTGACCACAGTTGATTTTCATATTGACAAAATCTTTGGCACAATGTGATGTTGGACTATGGTTAACCATGAGTGATTTTCATATTGAGAGAACCATTCTCAAAATGCAACGTTGGACAATGGTTGACCATGGTTGATTTTAGTATTGAGACAATCTTTGTCACAATGCGACATTGGACCATGGATGACCATGGTTGTCATAATGTGATGTTGGACCAAGAGACAATCTTTGCCATAATATGTCCATGGTTATTGACCATGGTTGATTTCCATATTGAGACAATGTTTGTCACAATGCGACATTGGAACATGGTTGACCATGGACGACGATGCCTATCACAGTGTGACATTGGACCAAGAGACAATCTTTGTCACAATGTGAACATGGTTATTGACCATGCTTGATTTTCATATTGAGACAATCTTTGTCATAATGCGACGTTGGAACATGGTTGAGACATTGTTGACCATGGTTGATTTTCGTATTGACTATGGTTGACCAAGATCAACCATGGTTGAACACGGTTAAGACATGGTTGTCCATGGTTGACCATGGTTGACTACGGATCAACCATGGTTGACCATGGGTTGAGGCATGGTTGACCATGGTTAGTCATGGTTGATTTTTATATCAAGACAATCTTTGTCACAATGCGACGTTGGAACATGGTTGACCATGGTTGATTTTCACATTGAGACAATCTTTGTCATAATGCCACATTGGACCATGTTGACCATGATTGATGTTCATATCCACATAATCTTTGTCATAATGCGATGTTGGACCATGGTTGATTTTCACATTGAGAAAAATTTTGTCACAATGCGACGTTGGACCATGGTTGTCACAATGAGAAATTGGACCATGAAAAAATCTTTGTCAGAATGTTGCCATGGTTATTGACCATGATTGAACATGATCTACCATGATTGAGCATGATTGATTTTCATATTGACACAATCTTTCTCACAATGCGACATTGAACCATAATTGACCATAATTAATTTTCGTATTGAGACAATATATATCGCAATGTGGCATTAGACCATGGTTGACCATGGTCTAATCTTTCATATTAAAACAATCTTTTAAAAAAATATAATACAAAATAAATAAATATATTTCATAATTAGCTACCTTCTTAAAATATAATCCATCAATATTAATCTCATTATAACTATTATTATCATTTAATATTTTTTTTATATCATTATTATTTTTTAATAAAATTTTATTTATATTTTTCCTAAATAATTTTAATGATCAAAATAAATACTTTTCAAAAGCTTATAAATAAAATTTAATGGCATGTTATATTATTATCATGGATATTTTAGAAATGTTATAATGAATATATTAGTTTGAGATTATTCCGTGGGCAGTCATATTTTATTGTAAAGTTAAGTTAAAATTAAAATCTATTAATTTAAGCATTTTAAATTATTAAAAATTATATTTAAATAACTTTTCTATTAAATTTTGTCGTGTTTTCTTTTGTTTGGCAGGTGATATATGAATATCTATAATGGAGGTTTGTAAATTAAAGTGATATATGAATATCTATAATGGAGGTTTGTAAATTAAAGTTTTATTTCATTTTACGCATGCCAAAAGACAACTGATCTCCACATGGAAATGATGGGAAACCCTAAAAGCCAATACGCCAATTTGTGTTAGTTTTTATCTTGTTTTCTTCACAATCAAATTGAACTGTGGATATGAATTTTGTCTATGGCTTGCACGGAGAATGATGATATTTTCTTTACCATTAAAATGTTATTGTTAAGATTCATCAAAATTTGGTCAAGCTTGAATATTCTCAAGAATTAGGTTAAGTTTGAATATTTTTAAAATAATTATCATTATAGTGCTCACATCTAAATCAAGTTATAATGCTTTTTAAAATAATTATGATCATAAAAACTCCGTTAATCTACATCAAGTTTGAACATCCTTTAAAATAATTTAAATTATAATTGTATTGCTCAAAACTAAATTAAGTTTTAAGGCTCTTTAAAATAATTTTAATTTAAAAAATTGCGTTAATATAAATCAAGTTTGAACATCCTCGTTTTTTTACTGGGCTTGCAACTCAAACTCACCGACTCGTGAAAATCTTGGAAGAGGCGAGCAGCGTGGGTCTGACTGTGAGGAGTGGCAAGCGATGAGCAGTGTGGGTTTGACTGCGAGGAGCGGCCAGCTGCGAGCAGCGAGCACCGTGGGTCTGATTGTGAGGAGTGGCGAGTGGCAAGCAGCGAGGGCTTCACCAGAGGCAAGCGGCGGGCGGCGTGGGTCTGACTGTGAGAAGCGGCGGACGGCGAGCAGCGTGGGTCTGACTGTGAGGAGCGGCGAGCGGCGTGGGTGTCTCGTCCTCGTCTTGCAGGTATTGTTCTTCCTTGACAGCGGCGCGGGTGCGAACTCTCTTGAGGCGAGCGGCGCAAAGCGAGCTGCGGGGGTTTCTCCAGCGCCTCCGCGCAGTCTTTCTCCTCTGTCCTCGTCTTGCAGGCACAGGTACGGTTCATCCTTGGCAGTGGCTCGGCTGCGGACTCTCTTGAGGCGAGCAGCATGAGGTGAGTAGCGAGGGTTTCACCAGAGGCGAGCGGCGAGGTTTTCACCAGCGGGTTTTTTTCCTCTGTCCTCGTCTTGCAGGCTCAGTTCTTCCTTAGCAGCGGCGCGGGTGCGAGCTCTCTAGAGGCGAGCGACAGGAAGCGAGCAGAGAGGGTATCTCCGGCGACTCCGCAGGTTGTTTTTCTCCTCCGTTCAGGCTCAATTCATCTTCTGGTCTTTTAATTTTCTCTGAGCGGGGGCGAGGTGGCTGCCCTGGCCGCCTCTACCCCTGGCTCCGCCTCTGCTCCGGTGGGTTTTCTCCTGCTCGGCGGCAGCTTGGTTTTGTTCTGGCCGTGGCATATCCTTTGGCGCGTTGAGGGAACAACGATGCTCTCCACTGTTTCGTGCCACATCTATGGATATTCCCGCTGGTCTTTTTCTGCAGACAGATGTGGATGATTGAGGTAGTGTTTCTACCTCTGTTCTTTATCTGATTCGGGTGGAGAGTTTGAGGGGGCGGGGAAGGAGAGGCTACTTTTGCTGCTCTCTTCCTCATTTGGTGCCTCTCCTTTTGTATTGGGCGGACAAATCTAGCGCTTTTTTCGTCTCATTTTCTATCCACAGAAGCTTGACTGCTTGATGCTTTGGTGCATTCTTTTGCACCTTATAGATGGGTTGTCTCTTCAGGACTATTTTTTCGGGGGCACAATATTTTGGGCACTGTTAAGCAGTTTTTCTGGGGTTTATACCTTTATTTGTTGCCCTGTCTTAGGGCATATCTTGATACTTCTTTTGGAGTATTTTTGTCTGTGGCTCGGTCTACGTTTCTGCATATGCTTCAGGCATCTGCAATATGTAATTCTTCTTTTATGAATATATACAGCTTTTTCTTCCTAAAAAAAAGTTTGAACATCCTTAAATAGTTTCATTCAAATAATTTAATTGCATCCCGAAGATGCTCCATAACAACAAGTAATATTTCACGTTAGCATTTTATGATTTCAAAAAGTTAATATGAAAAATTCCCAACAACCAACGCCCATTAGTAAGATTTCAACCAAGAAAGGATTCAATGTTAAGATTTCAAATAAAACATCCAATTTCAATACTGTATTCGAATTCTGAAAGTATACTTATGATCAAGGAATTAAACTCACATCCATTCTATAGTGAGTGGTTATCTTGGAAAAATTATGCAAATCGATGCAAGCAAGTACCATTTATGAAAGACAAAATCATTGTAAGAGCTTTGATTTGATCAGTTAATTTAGAGCTCATCACACTTAGTGTTTAGTGATCGTATCATTCTTTTTCACTCCAGAGTCTACATTTATTTGATGTAAATTTCCATGTTTCTTTTATCGTAAGAGAAGGATTCTTCCCTACCACGAGGGGGACCAGGAGTTAAATTTGACAGATCCTCTTATCCATCGAGAATAATTTTTTTTTTTTTTGGCCGGTTTAATGAGTCTTTTTATCCATCAAATTTTTTTTCTTATGACAGTTTTATTTTTAAACTGCCTTTAACCAAACTTTTAATATTTACTTTTTTCTTACTTTTTCTTATCAAAACCATAGTTAGACAGATGGACACCCTATAGGGAAGAAAATCTGCTTATTTGCATTTCTTTCCAAGTTACCACAATTTGGAGGCTTGAAATAATTAAACTAGAGTATTCATAGTAATCAAAGATAAATTTAGTATATTTCGAGAGAAACACTAATGAATGGGAGAACATTGGAAATGAAATATGACTGTGGTATTTCTTTGCTTTTTCACCCGAATAAATAAATGCAATACAACATTGTTGAATTCACAAGGATTTTGCATTCCAAATCATACACCTTTATAATCAGTGAAATTTCAAACGGATCTTGGGTCTTGGCGTCCTGATACAGATGAGGTCAAAGGTTCGAAACAGAGCAGAATGTTTGAGATTTCTCATCATGGCAAAGCATGTCGGTGAGTCCCAAAGATGGTCCACTCACCAATGACTTCAGGCTCATTTATTATACAGGTTTAAGCATAAACTTCCTTTCTTTTTCCACGAAACATGGTTCTGGTGATTGAAAATGATGAAATAAACACAGGTAATCAAAATTTTAATGGTATCCAACATTCATGCTAAATGTTTTCTAACACATGGCTCCATTGTTTGTTCCCTAAGTTCATTTAACAGAACGATTCCAAAAAAAGAAATTGGTCAAAACAAACCAAAAGATAAAACCTATTCGGTAAACTTCTACACTGCACTACTAATAAATGCATAGACGATTTAATATTTATAGTAAATTTGGTACTAAAACTAAGAGCCAAGAAAGATCACGTTGCAAAGGAAACATACATGTGTATACAATACATCGAAGCATGTTTGAGTCTCTCGAACCATTCTCGCACAATATAGCATTTGGAACTGTGAATATCACGTTGAAGTGGTCTGTATAGCAAGGACCTACAACAGAAAAACGCATTATCCTTCTCTTAAAACATTGCATAATTTTCTAGTAAATAAAACCTCAAAATACTTTACATGCACACCGAGGCTGAGAAAAAACAATACGTATTTGGGAGAGTGGGAGAGTAAACCACGAAGGTGCAGGCGCAGCTTCAACATCTGAATCAACCCAAACAAACATACAATTGTTCGACGTGGCTGGAAAACTACCAAACTTTGAGTCTGGCTTTATTCATTTGTAATATGTACACATGCAAGAGCTGCAACAATAACTATACATTTATAAATTTCCCATCAAATCCACATTTTTTCTCACGTTTGTTCAGATATTGCATCAAATGAGATATTACATTAAATGAAATAAGACACACTTCACTTTATTTCATGTTATTATCCTGAAAACTAATGGATGATTTCATCTCATTCATGATGCAAGCAAATGTTGTGGGTAACCATCGCGAATCTAGAAGGGATTTTACACGCGAGTGTATGTTGTAACAGTCGGGGCGGACGGTTTACACCCTCCCCGGCCGGTATCGAATCCTGCGGAGCTGCGCTGCAGCATATTTAGGCCATGGCCAATATATGTACTATGTACAGATTATATTATGACAATATATAGCTTCTTCAGCCGCCCCCCAGAAACCATCACGAATCTAGAGAGTGTAATCCAAATGCCAACCTAGTCTAAATAAATATTTATAATATGTATAATTTGAAACTTTAATTTTTTAATATGTCAATTTGACATTTTTTAAATTGTGTGTCAGTCAACAATGACGTGTTTATTTTTAATAACCTATATTTTATGAGTAAAAAAAGGGTAAAACGAATAAATCGGGATCAATTTTAAAGCACGAGGGGGACACATGTAGATTTATGGTGTTGTATTCCCTACCACGGGGGGCCGCATGTAAATTTATGGTACTGTATTTTTTATAAAGTATGGAGTTTCATTTGGAGTGTACTTTTATGCTCCACGCATTAACTTGTTCACAACTCATGCTCACCCCACTTTGTAATATCTTTGACACCACAAGGTCCTCCTCGTTTTGAATGTGATGTGTTTCATTTAATTTTCTGTCTAGTATTTTTAGTATTGTTAAAAAAAAAATTTAAGTATGGAATTTAAAGATAAATGAAAGGAATAATTTCTTTTCGTAATATGATGATGGTGGTGGTTAACGTTTAATGAGACCAAATTGTCTGTCAGATTTATAATTTCTTAATTCCTAATTGTCTAACTCCTTGTCTTTCTTGGCGAGATTAGTGATATAGCTCGCTTTTTCTTCTCTACAGTATTCTAACTTTCTTTATCTAATAATATCGAATAGAAGAGATACTCTCATACACACGGTTTATTTTCTTCAGGGTTTATTTTCACAGCGTAGGTTTAAAACTTGCACACAAAGAGATCTCATTCAATGTAGTTACCTTCAACAATATTAAATAAAATAAAAGAACAACTACATCCATGTAAATAAATACCATCGCAGTAATAGTCTGTTTGATTGAATTCGACAAATAGCCTAATTGAAGACGACAATCAGTTAACGGGACTGATAAATTTAATAGGCAGCAATATGAAAAATTAATACTTTTGTGTTTGAAGAAAGGAATATATGAAATTCGAAATGTTTTTCCGAAAGAAGAGCGTATTGTTAAACTTTAGATTAAGGAGATGGAAAATATGTTCTCATAAAAAAATTATACTTCCCTCAACTATTAAATCTATACTAATTTATATTTTTACATGTATATTACATTATTTTAATAAGATGGTTCTCAAATTACTTTGAACTTTCTTTTAAGTTAAGAGTTCAATCACTCGCTCACAGATTTAAACCGCTTGATCAGATGCTTCAATAAGTATATATATGTAGCTAAAAAATAATTTGTGAATGTAGTTTGTTATGAATCGATGTTGTACGTATGGTGCTATTTTTTTAATTCTGACTTCACATCAAGACGATGAAAATGCAAAACAATGCTCCAACATCCAAAATAATGAATAGAATATCTATACGTCCATACATATTGTTTTGATCTTCAAGCAATAACGATGAAACACATTAGGGCCAAACAGAAAAAACGAGGTCATCATCTTTGCCCTTATTCTGTAGCCATATGAATCTTTGAGAATGGTCCAATCTTACGTCTCTGTTGTGTACGTCGTGGGGCTCATCGATGCCCAAGAAAAGCTCCACTTTGAAGCTCTACAGCAGGAGACAACGAACATCACCCGCCAACAGTAATGGCAAGATGTCCGCGTTGATATAAATCGTGTCCTCCATCGCCTCGAAAATGTTACATGCCAGGCTACTCTGTACGACATGAAAAGGACTCTTCCCTATCATACCTCTAAGAATGGAACTCATTACCTCTTCCTATTCCTCAATCAGCCTGCTTTGAAAGAAGCCTTGAAGGTGGATGGTCATATCAAATGGGAGGACATGGGAACGTTTGCGCCATCAACCTTCACGTCCTTTAGATTTCCTCAAGTGGCACATAGTCAATCGCAAGAGGTTACTATTCGATTTAATTTTAACTATAATTAGTATAGATCTATAAATATGGTTTAACATAATCCAAGAATTTTTAAGAAAATCATTCATCTATCATCATTTCCATGAGAGGTAGTTGTAACAGAAAAGTGAGATTGAAATTAGTGGAATGAACGAGATCGCATTTAATTGTGCAGTTTGTTAGATTATTCGGAAAATTTACAGCAACGATTCTATATGCAGAATTAAATAATCTAAAAATGAAACTTTAGATGTCCAGGATTACCTCCAGCCATTGATAACGCTCTTGCTGCAAACCACAGTCCTCTTGCTTCTTCCCTGAAACAGCACTCCAGCTTTAATCCAAGCAAAAAGAAAATCACATAAAATCTGAAGGCACTTCCAAGCTATGCTCTCTCAGCTAGATGGTGTAAATAACTGAAGGGAATTGAGATGCTAGCTTGGGGACCAAACAGATGAACTTATAGCCAAGCTTCCATCAAGCTTCTAATGGCTATGTGTCAGGTGTTCCACAGATCAAGGTAGAGAACTCCAGATGGAGTAATGGACCACTTCAGAAGCTCCAACCAGAAAATTAATTAACTGCAGTTGATTTCCTTAATTTAAGGAAATTACTGCAGTTGGTTTCCAAAACTTAAGAAAAGACTGCAGTTTAGTTCCATAACAGCAGGTTACAGTTGGAAAAAATTAATGGAGCTTAACATTCTCCCACTTGGTCCATACTTCCAAACTTAATGTCTCAACTTAAAACCCATTGATAATCTGTATTAAGTAATAGATACATGAATCATGGCGATAAGTTCTCTAATGACGAGTATTATCTTCCATGTATTACTATGCATTTATTCTTATTATAATTTATGTGGCAACAATTTCTTAATGAATAAACCTTATGTTTATTCTTGGTCCTTCTTAAATGAATTTTCTCAAATCAACTTAAGGTGCACATAAATATGAGAAAAAACATCACAATAATTAAGAATTTCATTAAAGTAACATTGTCCATACAATGAGAAACTTCATAATGGAACCAAGTCCCATATTCATTACATGATCCTTGAATTTAAATGGTGGCATGCCCTTAGTCAAAGGATCAGCGATCATCAATTCAGTGCTGATGTGCTTAATGACCACTTTCCTTTATTTAACACGTTCCCTTATAGCTAAATACTTAATGTCGATGTGTTTATTTCGACTCCCACTTTTATTGTTTTTAGCCATAAAAACAGCAGCTGAATTATAACAATATATTCTTAATGGCTTAGAGATAGAATCCATAATTCTAAGCCCAGAAATGAAACTCTTAATCCATACACCATGTATAGTAGCCTCAAAACAGGAGACGAACTCGTCTTCCATAGTGGAAGTGTGAGATTCTGAATGATCCTTCTCAAAAACTATGTTTTTGGTTTGATCGCTCCCACTGATCAAGTCATTTTCAAGAAACTTAATGAGGCTTAATAAAATTTCATGTTTTACCAATGTAAATCATGCTCAAAATTGAATCTAATGACATAAAAAATTGCCTGTGGGCTAAATTTTTAATTCAAGCAGATTCAATTATTCATTGTTTTGAACTTTATGATAAAACTATTAATTCATAACTCATGTGGGTAGGTTATGAAATTTTATCCTAATTAATTACATAAATATAATAAAAATTCCTGTGGGATAAAATTTATTATATTTAGTCTAATTAATTACAATTTAATGTCTAAATAATCTTTGTGTGATCTAACCAATCAAAATATATAATTTTATTTAATTAAAGATGTTGTGGCTATTCTCTAATTAATTAAAATTATATGGATCACTAGACATTATTCTTTACATAAATTGCATAAACAAAACTTAACCAAAGTAAAAATAATGTTTACTGAAAAGAGTAACTCCATATAAATGTCAGCAATAATAATTCTTCACAAAATCAAAATTAAAGTTAAAGTAGTCAGCATTACCGTAAATGACTGCAAATCGATTGTTCATTATAAACAAAACCCAGAGATTGACTGAAGCAGCATTGATCTACTTTGCACTTGCATAGCAAATGCAGTTCGAAGGCTAGCTGGCTTGACTTCAGGCTCCATCCTTAAGTTTATAAAACAAACAAAAATAGACCAGAAAACAAGCTATTTTGCTCACAAGATAAATTAAATTAAAATTAAAATTAAATTAAATTAAAGCACCGCTTTACACAAATTAAATATGAGCACAAAAATGTAATTTGATATAACGATTCTTCTAATTAACAATTAAATTTCAACAAATCTAAATCTGAACTTCATTCGGAATAAACATAGAAAAAACTGAATGCTCGAATGAGTAATAAACCATTTATGTGCCAAGAATATCTTCTTAAAATAGTGTTGGTGCAATGCTTGGGGATAAGAATCAATGAACCTCACAAATTCCAGCCCATTCACAGTACACATATTGTTCAAACTTCAACCCCAACACGAAAGACAGATGTAAGGAATGAAGCAATCTAAAATTATCGTTATTCTTTGGAGCAAAATAACTATTCAGGACATTGGGAATAATTTTAATTAAAATAAAATTAATTTTTCATCCTACAGGAAACACAATCTCTGTGGAGGTCGACAGCGGATCGATAAAGGGTTTCACACAACAATGGGACAAAAGCCCTAGCTGCTACGGTTAATTTGCAAAGGTATTTCATTTGGTTGATGTGAATGAGGGTATTAATAATTTGTTTTACAGGAGACCGAATATATCGACGGGAAATTACCAAAAGATCTGAGAGATCTCATGATACAACCCTTATATAAGGATGGTCTTACCGCCATCAGAGTTGCAAGTGGCATCGTTGTCGAAACCGAGTAAGAATAAATAAATAAGAAATCAATTTTGCACGAGAAGTCAATGGTTTGCAATAACAAGAATTTGGGAACTTCTGTTTTTGAAGTTTCATCTGCAAATTTGTAGTAATGTAAAATCAGTACCAATTTCCCTGCCTCAAAAGTTTACAAAATTTGGCACGCTGATATCATGTGCACATGGATGCCATACACTTGTATTGGACGCATATGTCATGGGCATTTTTATATTATTCTTCTGAATCGAGGAATGATCCTTCTTTCAATTCCAACCCCTTGGTCAAGCAATAGAACCGATTTTCAAAACAAAATCCGTTGAGAATCTTGCAAATCGGGGAAAAATCTAATGACAAATATGATATTTTCTAACAAGAAAAAGAAAGCCAGAATCATTCTCCATTCGTTAAAAAGCGACTAAATTTTTCGGGGCATGGACTGTGATTTTCATTATCATAACAAGATAATTTTGGTAAGCAGAACACACCAAGGCATAGATAAATGTTATGCTCTGATACCAATGTTAAATGTATAACAACGATTCTATATGTGGAATAAGAACTTAAAGAATCGTAAAATTGGAATGAAGATTTAATGCCCAGTAAAAATAAATTACCTCCAGCCATTAATAACGCTCTTGCTATAAACCAAAACTTTTCTATTACGCTTCCACATTCCACTTGCTTTCTTGACTGAAAACAACACTCCAGCTTCAATCCAAGCAAAAGAAAAGAATGCAGAAAGTCTGAAGGCACTTCCAAGCTCTACTCTCTGAGCTAGATGGTGTAAAAACTGAAGGGAATTGAGATGCTAGCTTGGGGACCAAACATATGAATTTATAGCCAAGCTTCCATCAAGCTTCTAATGGCTATGTGTCAGGTGTTCCACAGATCAAGGTAGAGAACTCTAGATGGAGTAATGGACCACTTCAGAAGCTCCCAACAAGAAAATTAATTAACTGCAGTTGATTTCCTTAATTTAAGCAAATTACTGCAGTTGGTTTCTAGAAATTAAGGAAAGACTGCAGTTTACTACCATAATTGTAGGCAGCAGTTGGTAAAAACATAATGGAGCTTAACAAGTAGCACACATCCACATCTGTTGGGCTAGTTTAGGTGCAAAATATGGGAATGCAAACTGAGCAGCAGATGGTTCAAGTGGAAACTTGCAATTAATGCAGTGCTAACATAGAGCGAGTGTCCAAAATATGAAATCGATGAAGTTCTCTATGATGGCAATCACCTTGCTTGTAATGACGATAATGAATTTGTATTTTGTATCTACAGATCATGACTGTGGAGAGAAAGCAAGTGGCACACTTTGTCGAGATGACTTGTGCTCCAGCATATGGGGATGGTGTGGCAACACGGAGGCCTATTGCAGGCAGGGTTGCCAAAGCAAATGCAGAAGATCGAGTCCTATGCCTCCCTCACCGTCTCCTCCCTCACATTCTACTCATAGTGGACAGGCAGTTTCATCTATCATCACTGAAAGCATTTTCAATGAGTTATTGAAGCACAGAAACACCGACGTTTGCATGGCATGAGGATTCTACAACTATTCTACCTTCATTACGGCTGCCAATGATTTTCCCGGCTTTAGCACCACCGGCAATCTCACTACTCGGAAAAGAGAGCTCGCTGCTTTCTTTGGACAATCCTCCCACGAAACCTCAGGTCATATTTCATCTCTACTACTTGTGCTTTCTCATTGTGATCTTACTTGGCTTTACATCTCATTTTCTATGATATATTGCTAAACAAGCGGATGGGTGACGACCCCTCCCAACCAATACTCGCGGGGTTATTGTTTCAAAGAGGAGGTAGGTGATCCTCCTTGTTATTGTGATGAAACCATCCAATGGCCCAATGCACTTGGAAAGAGTTACTATGGACAAGGGCCCCTTTAATTATCATGGTCACTGGTTTCTATATCTCCCAATTTTAATTCCTCTAACTGTATTCTACACAGACACACTCAAAAAAGTATCCGTAACAAATTTAACCTTCATGCACCATTTGTTCAATTTGCTTTGTATTGTTTAGGAATTTCAACTATGCAGCGACCGGGGAGGCAATCAGATTTGATGGCATAAACAACCCTAACATCGTTGGTAACAATCCCACGGTCTCGTTCAAGATGGCGATGTGGTTATGGATGACCGCCCAGCCTCCAAAGCCTTCCTGCCACGATGGATGACTGAGAAATGGAGTCCATCCAACAGCGACATGGCCGCCTTGCGAACTGTGGGATATGGAATGGTTACCAACATCATCAACAGTGGGTTGGAGTGCAAGAAAGGAAACGTCAAGGAGGAGGAGGATCGCATTGGCTTTTACAAAAGATTTTGTGACATTCTCCGGGTGAGCTACGGATCAAACCTGAACTGCAACAACCAGAGGGATTTCGACTCTGCAGTTTAACCTTAACCTCATTTTATCAACACTGTGGTTTGAACATTGTTCATAAATCTGAGATTTGGAATCTAAGCAGTTGGATTTGTAAATACACATACTTAGAAGAGATTTTAATTACAAATCATTTCTTTGAAAATACACATGGGAATTTAATATTAATTAATTTATTAAGTTTAAAAGATTAATTTCTCTGAAATGTAGTTTTTTTTTAATGTTTTATAATTTAATTATAATTGGTAAATGTTAATTTTAAATTAATTTAATAAATTTATATTACCTATTTTATTAATATATTTTTATTTAAAATAATAATTTTTAAATATCATAAATTTTGCAAATTTAAACTGAATTAAATTATTTTTAAAATATTTTATCAATTGTTAAATGATCATAAGAATTGACATATTTAATTTTCTTTTATATTTATGAAACTAGTTTATATTGGCAAAAACCTTTTTTATATATATTTATTTTTTCTATTTTTTTCCTAGATTTATTAAACTAATTTACATGGGTAATTTTTTTTTGTTAATACATAACATATGTATACACACTCACCCATTTATTATCATAATTGCATACTATCTTAATTTTATATGTAAATGTGTGAGAGAGAAATATGATGTATGATAATCACTAATCTTCATTAAGATCAAATTTAATTTATTTGATTTTAAAAATTATTTATTTTATATTTTCATAATAATTTTTTCCCTTACATTTTAGAATTTTAATGAATTTTAATGTTAAAGTATTTAATACTCAAAAGAATATGTTAAATTGCAATGTTATGTATATATTATTTATATTGATTTTATTTTTGATTTTATTTATATGAAAGATATTCTTAAGTTAGAAAATCAAATACCTCATTAAGAAATCATAAAAGATCTTGAAATCCAAGACTTTAATAGTCGATATCAACACATCAAGATAAATAGGTGTCATCTCTTTAAATAGGTTTTAGGTTTAGGTCAAGACCTCAATGCATCTCCTCGAATGCGTTTTAGGGGCATGTTAAGAAACGACTTTGTCCTTTTCCAAATATGCTTGACAACCATGATTCTTTCCAAATATGTGCGAAAGCCATGATTTTTTTCCGAATATGCTTGATAGCTAGGATTCACATGTATTAGTAAGGGGAACATTGAGAGAGAATTCACTTCCACTGAGTGTACTACCATCTACCCTTTTAATTCCACAGACTATACTAAATGTGGCCCAAGGAAGAAGAAGAGGAATTGGGGCAGTAACATTCATTGTTGAGGTAAAGGTTCTCAACAGAAATGGAGATGTCATCATATGGTTTTATGTTTTTAACCCCTCTACGTCTAATTAAGATTAACCTTAAACATTGTAACTATTTTTCTAAACAATTTCAACATTTACCTACCCAATAGACAATTTAATTAACAATTAAATCTTGAGACTAATCATTTTTACCATGAAATTTTAATAATATCACATCTAAATGTTATACCATGTCTCAATTTTTCTAAAATATTTTTATTGATTTTGAAAAATAACAAGTATTGTATCATAGTTTAGTTATGAATAGTCAAATATAATATGATTATGTACACCCTATCAAAACATAATTACTTATAATTGAAGTAAAAAATATTTAAACTAGCATTTGCACCAGATGTTGCAAAGAAAATGCCTTAAGGTGTAAATTGAGGAACAATCACGACATAGGAATGAGAAAATCTAAATAATATGCAGAGATGTAGTCACGGCATGGGAATGGGCAAATCTAAATAAGACGCAGAGATGTAGCAAAAATGAAATTCTAAAACTTTATAAACAGAAGTTGATATAGGATGGCTCACTCTAATTTTTATTAATTATTGAATTAATATTGCATAGAAATCTCATAAAATTCAACCAACTTACTATGATCTCTAATTTTGACTTTGGGTCATTAACATGGTGATGTCGTGTATCAACCACTCAACCACTAAACCACAGTCCAACAAACAAAAGACTGCAAAATGTTACGATCATTACCATAGTAAACTCAATGACTCTACACACAAGAATTTATTCTTTACTTGAAGAACATATTGCTTACCCATATCCACAAAAAATAATGCAAGGTGGAAGCAGAACAGAAACTCTGTTATTATAACTCGTAACATTATTCCAACCAACAAAACTATCTCCACATTTTGGAAGATCAAATGGAAATAAGTTTTGAAGAATTCATTCAGAAAACGTCCAAGATCATTGGCTCACATGATTAATGGTACCCTATCCTATGAATCTAATATTTTAAATGATCTTAAAAAATGGTACAATTGAGGGAGAAAACAAGATCCAAAGAATGTATACCACAGGGACCAATAAACAATCTATTTGACAATCCTTGCTAGGCTCAGCAAAAACAAAATTACTCCTCAAATCCTTCACAGTCAATACAAATGTTGTACAACACAAGGTTCATATTGTTGTCAATCAAGCAATAGTGTTGATTGCAAATACCACTAGAATCCTTCAATGTCATACAGTGATTAATGCACCAAACATATGTATACCAGTTGCAACGACTTATATCATTTTACTGATGTTGTCATGTCAAAATCAATGTGATACTGTAATTAAGTCACCTTTAAGCAAATCTTATTGCAATTTCTATACAAGGTTGTCTACTAAAATAACTTTAGTGCTCACTGTTAACACCTAGACCACAATATGTAAGTATGATGTAGTTTTGTAGAAAAAATCTTACATGGTAGCCTCAAGAAAGGATCTAGATTAGTGTTGGATTGTTTGTCTTGGATAAGCTTAAACTGTGCATACATAATTCACTCATACCAAGGGATAGTTGAAAGCTTAGACATTGCCAACTCACAGAAGTTTCCTCAGATTTGTAAGTACAAATATTTGTATTTGTTTGCAACAACTATCAGGACTTACCCTCATAATTATGCCAAGACTTTAACCTTAAAAACTTGCCAAGCATTCTCACTATAATAATTGACTAGAACGAAATGGTTTTACATAAATTTACTAGAACAAAGCCGCCCACACATAGCTATCACATGGATATTTACAGCCTAGGGTGGAAGCTAAGTTTTACGAATATGAGAAAAAAATTAGTTTCAATATGGTGTTTTTTTAATTACTGATAGATCAAAGGCTAAGGTAGATAGCAATTTTTAATATTCATGAAACCTAGGTGGAAGATATATTTGTCTCTTCATGTAACAAAAATCAAATGCAATGGAAAACAATAATGAAAAGTAAACAATTGTTTATCCCCATCAAAAACAATATGGAGAAAGAAAAGAAACATACCATAGAGAAAACCTAACTTGTATGAATGGCATGCTTGTTATATCTCCTTCAAATAAACTCACAATTTGTATTTGAAAATTTGATCAGATGTAAGAAATCTGGTGTGTTTTCAAGTAGACTGTGAAAAATGTAAGACATCTACAACCAAGAGTACAACCACTCTTCTTCTTTGCCAATAATAGTTCACTGTTTAATATCAAGTAATTTTTGGCAAATATTTTCTTCAAGCACAATTTCAGTCATCGTATTCAAAGTGATGAGCCATTGCATTCTCAACAAATTTATCTTGACTTATCATCTTGTGGGATTTTCATACTGGTCAGTGAATTTGTGGTGTGGAGTAATACTAATATTATATATTGTATGTCAGCAAACAAAGTCAAGGGGAAAAAATTTGCAAGTTTATTATTGTTGAGAGAAGTGATCTACCAACATCTAAACACAACTAATTTAGTATTTCCCTTTAGAACACAAGTAGTATCTGCATTCTTCTATCTTTAAGTGAATTCATTTCAATTTCTTTGATTATATTTGTGATTCTCTTGTGATTTCACATCTACACATTAGTTTAGGGGGGAGCCGTTTTGGAAGTTTTGCAATTCAGGGGGAGTTGTTTTGGAAGTTCTGGTAGTTTAGGAGGGAGTCATTTTGGAAGCTACAGCGTTTTAGGAGGGGTTGATTTGGTGGTTCAAGCTATGGTGGATCAGGAGGAGATTATGGGGGCTCAAGTTATGTCAGATCAAGAGGCAGTTATAGTAGTGGATCGGGAAGTAGCTATGGTGGTGGGTCAACAAGTGGCTATGGTCGTTCTGGATCCCACTGTTTTAGTGACTATGGGGAGTCTTCCAGGTCTCAGAGAGGTTCCAGTAGTAGGTTTGGAGATTGTTGGGTGCGGGATCCCCAAAGGGCAGTTTTGGGGCTTAAAGTCCAAATTTTGGTCCAATTTTGTAATTCCAATGTAAAGACTCCACATTTTGTGGGCACGGAGCACATAGTTGTTAAAGTGTCATAGGGTTATCTGCCCTTATTTTGATAATGTAATGTCGGTTGTAGAAGATCTACCCATGGTCTGTGGACCATGGGACTGTATATATAGAGCAAAGCTCTAAGTAGATAGGGATATACAATTGGAAAATCAAAGACGAAGATATTAGAGAGATAGATATGAAGTGTAAGTCTAAGTTTTGGGTCATAGTATAGGTAGAGGCTCTACAGCTGAGTGCGCAGAGACCTATTTGTCTGCAACTGAGTGCGTGGGTCCCTGCAGCTGGGTGCGCAGAGACCTAGTAGTCTGCAGCTAAGTGCATGGGCCCCTGCAGCTGAGTGCGCAGGGTGAGTCGAGTCTGTAATCATATAGAAATATTAATAAAGAGAAGTATCATATCATTTCTGCATCTTTATTTCATGTTTATGCATCTATTATATTGGGTATGAATTTCACTTATAATGCTTATATGATGCACAAATGTGTATAGCTGTATTGGTTAAGTGAATGTCAGTAAGAACATCTATTTTCGTGAAGCTAACTAAGATCTGTTAATAAGATAAGTAAGCTATTTAGCGTAGTTTGGGAGATATCGTAGCTTGCTGCCTTAGTAGTGCGAAATGACTTTAGCCCCTGGTTATGGCTGCACGAAAGCCAATGGTAACGCTTCGCGAAGGTATTGAAGGATAGAGCAGAGAGTAAAGCAACCTAATCAAAGATAGGTATAGTTGGAATAAACAGACATCACAACCATCTCAAGGATCTGGACACTTGGTTCCAACATCCCCCCATACTTCTTCGGGTGAGACTTCAATCCACTCTCCGCGGGCTGATGTCGAAAGGGCCAATAGTGTAGGGATTTGTTTGGCTAACTAACATTGAACCTAGTTCAGGCCCCCTCAAGCCAAAAGATGGTTTTGTTCCTGGGATCGAAATCTGCATAGAGATGTGTTATGTCATACCATTGGAATCCAACTGAGAAAGAAATCAAAGGCTTGTTGGATAGAAGAATTCACGAGTTCGCAACACAGGAAAACAGAAACCTGCGACTGTCACAAGAACAGTGGTTACACAGTTACATATACATAGATATCCACAAAATCTTTTTCGCATCCTTCCCTACTGAGCTATATGAGTGGATCATGAAGCTAGTAGATAGCTAAGGAAGGTGGATACTTGACGGTCCTATTGTGTGGACCCCAGAACTAGTGCGAATATTGGAAGCATCGGAGGATAATATCGAGCACACCATCGATCATTGGCTCGATCGCATTATAGGAGAATTTGTTACTAAGTTCGCGGTCGACACCTCAGTTAACTATAGTGAGGCAAAGCGACGCTTTTTCAAAGGACCACGAGGTAAGTACACAAAATCTTTGAATACTTGGATTAAAATTTTACCTTGATGTTCTGGTCTACACGAAGCAAAAGAATTTATAGAAACGATGGAAATAAGGGTCTAGAGAACAACCCCTTGATTTCACCTTCGTGAGGGGACGAGGAAGGGATCGCGAAGGTCTCTCCGTGAAGTGATATTCATCTAATAAGACAAGGAATTTCGCAAATACCACCTCTGCCCACACAACCACTGGCTTCACCTCCATCACCTCCAACTTCACCCTTACCACCTCCACAGCCACCTCTATTCAGTATGGCGAATACAATGAAGTTGCCTTTGTTCAAAGGCTTGGGAAATGTGGATCCAGACCAATTCTGGTTTGTAGTGAAAGCTGTATGGGAGCCTCAAGGTGTTACAAATGACCATATAAAGAAATCAACACTGGTCAGTGCCCTGCAGGATTGCGCACTAACCTGGTATATTAAGTACTCCAATGATAACCCGAACGCGAGAGTAGAAGACATCAAAGAAACACTAAATAGGGAATTTAGCATGCCTAAATCTGAAGCACAGTTGATTGTCAGATTCAAAGAGATCACGATGTTACCAGGTGAGATGCCGTGGGAGTTAGATTAGAGGCTGACATGTACGATCCGCAAAGCCAACATGAACTTGACAGATGGACATCATCACGAGTGGTTTGTGGCTTCGATACTACCACATTTAAGAGGTGCATTGTCACAGTAGAAGATAACAACTCAGGTAGAGGCCTTGGAGATTTCCATGAGACTATATGAGACCCTGATGCAAGATCTTAATCTAGGAGTCCAACAAATCCATGCGCAGTTGAAGAATCCATGCCTTGAGATGCAAAGCTTGAAGCAGGATAAGACTGTTCGACCAAAAGTGTGCGAAGAAGTATGGTGCATGAAATGAAAGAGTTAGGGTCATGAAAAAGACCATTGTCTGGTCTTTACAAATTACCTTGCAGGAGGACGACCGATGCCTCTAAGGCCAGAAGCTCAAGCAGGACCTAATGTGACGCTTGCTTTGTGGTGCGCTATCTGTCAAGCATCCGGAAAGCATGCCACGGATAACTGCCACTTGTTATAGAAGTATACGCAAACTCCACAACAGTTGTTCTGCAACTTTTGTAGGTCAGTGGGAAATGACGAGCGTACTTGTAGGAGTTATGAATTGATGATGGATAGAACTCCCACCTATAGGGTTCAGGCTGAAATGCAACCCCTTGACCAGAATGCAGGGTTGGCATGAACAGGATTTCAAAGGCACGAACGAGGCCAAGGCGGAGGAGGACCTAGTAGAGGTCGATTTGCTACAATTGCGAAGGACCATGACACTATTCCCGTGATTGCACTAATCCAATGCATCTATCGTGTAAGTATTACACATTGTTTGATCATGAGACAGAAGATTGTCCTATTCTGATAGCTAAGATATGCAACAAAGGAGTGCTACCACCTCCCCCAACTCAAAACCTGCAGATGATGAGGTTTGAGCCGTGCGAGGAAGATCTGAATTTAAACATAGTGCTCTGAAGTGGAATTGTGATAGGAGAGGACAAGGAAAAAAAATCGGAAGAAAGTACTCGAGTTCGAAAATCCCCAGCGAAAGAAGATGAGTTCGATTTGGAGCACGCTCGTGAAGCATTCATGGAAGCTAAGAAGAGCTTCGCTAAGGCCTCCACTTCAGGAAGCAAAAATAAACCAAAACCGAAGATGGACCCCTCTATGCTCACTAATTTCCTGGAAACTTGTATGAAGTTACATTATGCTTAAAAATTTTCCCTTTGAGAGTGATGTTATCATAATAAATTAACCTTTCACCAATAAAAATTCAATTAAAAAATTACCCTTCAATAACATAATTATGTTAACAAATTTCACATATATAACATAAGGAAAAAACGAAATGAACATAACACACAAAGGACTTATTAAATCTTGAAACTTAGTTTGAAATTGCATGGAACACTCAAAATAATGAGGTGACATGCCATAGAATTTGTATATATGAGATATGACTAAAGAGATCTTATGGGACATATAACATGACTAACACAACAAAACTATTGAATGCCATAAATAAAAAATCAAAAGTAGATTAATTAATATGGTTTATGTTATGGTTTACATAATCTAATACATATTATTGGATCTAAAGATAAAGCATACATTTTATTTTACATATTTTACCATTTCTTTGGATCGTGGGATATACAGTAATATTAACAAGATTGAATGCATAGTATCTGAACCTTTTAAAAATTAAAAAACTAAACTTATAATAAATGTACATTGTGGATCTATTAACATCATGTTATAGGATTATGTTATGGTTTTCTCCTTCATTATTACATTTTCAAAGAGCATTGAAGCTTGAACATGTGTAGGTACTAAAGGACAATTGAAATAATAATTTGGTTTGTGTTTTTTTTACCCTACCCCAATGTGCCTCATATTCCAATGCATTAGCACATTGATAGGTATGGGGAACATTGTTAACATGTTTTCCTTTATAAAATATCTTAATGTGCCTTGTTACATATGTTGGTGTTATGCACATATGTATAGCTATGTTTAATACACTTCAAAAGCTATTTTTTAAATAAAATAATTTAATGGGACCTTGATGCAATGGTCTATTTAGATCACACTAGAGGAATGATATGTTTAGTGCATATTGCAAAACAATCCTTTTAAAACTTATTACACTACACATTGTATAAATTGAATCAATGTAGCTATGTTATTTAGTGCATTAACATTTTTTTAATCAAATGTTAGCCTCATGTAGTGTGCATGGTATTGTACATGTTAGTGCCTCCTCTTTTTAAATTGTCATTTTAGAAAAATTTAGGTTTCATATTAACCCTAAAACTAGCATGGTTGGTAACATGATGTACATGTTGTTGAACTTAATAACAAGCAAAATTATGTGTTTTCCTTACCATGTTGTATCTTTTAATATGTACATCTTTTACAAAAATTGAACATGGGAGGATGTATATCTATCAAGAGAGGGGGAGCTATGAAAATCTGATTGTCAAGACTTTACAGGTTTATGTGCTCAAAAAATACTCTTCTAAAAACTTTTCCTTGTCTATTCACCTCCACTAAAAGGAGAACAGGAAAAAGTTCATTTGTTAAAAGTTCTATTAATTGGTGCTTTATTTGTAGTGATTGGACCCTTGTTAAAAGTTTAATCTCTAGGAAGCCCTAGTTATTTATCTCTTGATATCCCATATTCATGCTTGGAATATGGCACGGGGGTGATTGGTTGAAGGAGAGATTTGGTTCATCCCAATCTATGGTCGAGTGGCACATGGAAGTCCCTGACTTGGCTGGATTTCCCATATGTTAATAAGTTCTATTTTTCCTACGGTAATTCATGGGCACGTGTACTTGTTATTATGTGGATTTGATGGTTGTTCTTTCATGTTTAAGAATATGGTTATATGTTGGTTATAAGCATGGATCTATAATGTGCTCTAACTATGTCTTTGTTCAGGATTTGATAAGTATTTGATGGTTAATGAATGCATGGGATAACAAGTCTTATTGCAACTATTTTGAGAGGGAATTAAACCTTCTTGGTGATTCTCAGATAAGTTTCAAACTCCTATGATGAGATATGCATTCATGACCTGTATCTTACATGTTTACCATGTGTTTGATGAAATGATTGTCATGGTCAAGCCTCATTACGTTAGATTATTGTTCAATTTTTGTATGAATACCTTTATCCTTATTGAATTTATGATTTTGGAAAATAACATTGAACTATGGATAGTGGTCTAGAGGCTAGCCTAAAATGGTGGCTCAAAATCCAGAACTGCACCCTCTAAGCTATAGCTTTGGGGTTAGAATCAATAGGAAGTAAGATTATGCATGTGGTTATAGGCTCACAACTGCTACCTTACCTTGCCAAGCATGCAGTTGTGGATTTTTCTTCGTGAAAAAAAGACTCAGCTCAAGGATTAGCCACCTAGGGCGGTTCTCTGGCCCGTGAGTGTCTTGTAGCTCATGATGAAGGTGAGTAAAGTTTCAGTTTGTTGACTCTACTTCCTTAAATGGAATTAAGAGGTCAGATCAAGTTATAGTAGATCTCATAGCATCATTTGAAACTCAATTTCAAACATTATGATCTTGATGATACAACTTTATTTGTCAAGAAAGTTGGAAAAACAATTGTATATCTTGTGGTATATGTAGATGATATTTTGATGAAAGGGAACAATGAGAGCTACATTGCATCCATAAAGAAGGAAGAAAGGAAATGTTTTGAAATGAATGATTTGGGTTATGTTCATTACTATCTTGGAATTGAAGTAACTCAACATCCGAAATCTATACTCCTTTCTCAAAATAAGTACATTTGAGATCTGTTGAACAGGTTTGGCATGGTTGAGTGCAATCCTCTAACTACTCCAATGGAAGAAAGCTTAAATCTCACATTCGCTAAAGGAAAAGAATTTGAGGATGCAACAAAGTATAGACAACTTGTAGGAAGTCTCAACTACCTGACTACTACTAGACCAAACATTTCGTTTGTTGTTGGAATCCTCTCCAGATTTATGCAAAAGCCTTGTGAGGGACATTAGTATGCTACAAAAAGAGTTCTAAAGTACTTGAAGAGATCTCAAGGCTTTGGAATCAAGTATACACACATGGGTGACTTTAGCTTTATTGGATGCTCTGATTCAGACTTCGATGGAGACAAAGAAACTGGGGTGTATACTTCTGGTTATGTTATGAATCTTGGATCAAGAGATGTCTCATGGAGATCATGCAAACAATCAGTTCCAGTATATTCCACAACAGAGGCAGAATATGTGGCAGCAGCTGAGGCAACAAAATAAATTGTGTGGCTCAGAAAAATTTTGAAATATTTGCACGTAAAACAATTACATTCAACTCCACTCATGATTAACAACACCTATGCAATAAAGTTGGCCAAGAACCCAAAGTTCCATGATCGAACGAAGCAGATCAATGCAAAATACTATTTGATTCGACACCATGTTGAGGCTAAGAAAATCCATCTATGCCATTGTTCCACTAATGAGAATAATGCAGACATCTTCACCAAAGTGCTTGGAAGAGAAAGACTTGAAAGATTCAGAACAATGCTTGGACTCACCAACATCCCTTCAAATTAAGGGGGGGAATATTGACATCTAATCATGGGGATTGAGTGAACAGTTGTAAATAATGTAAATAATAAATAATGGAAAAGGAATAGTCATCAGGAGGTGAAACCCAAGAGTGACTCCCTCGTGTATATAACTATGAACAATCTAAATGAATAAATATAGTCATTTGAGGTGTTACCTCCTGGCATGAAAAAAAGCATTCGAAGAATTTACAATGAGTAGAGGCATTAACTTAATCTATGCACTTCACCACTAATATTATGATTAATCATTAATGATGGTTATTATCATTAATCTGCACCACACCTAATGTTAAGAGTTTTATATATGGATATAACCAAGGAGTTGATGGAGAATGCGAGATGAGAATGTTCCCATTACCGGATATGAAAGTTCAAATTTGCATTGTGCCACGTTTTCCATATGCCTTGACTATGACCTGGAGCTTTAGCTTGGTGGTGATGTGGTGCAATGGAGGGATTAAAAATATATATCTTGGGAAACAGAGAAAGGAATAGAAAGAGAAGAAGGAAACCCAAACTTGACCCAAAATTCGTATAATGAAAAATTGTTGATTTCCATGAAGGTTTGGGACCCGATGGGACCCATGACTTAAGCTGAGGTGGAAGATGTTATGCATACTAGTTATGGGTATGTGGATGCCACATGGAATTCTAGATGATGTGGATTGATGATGTGGAAAGACTGTTGATGTGAGATGCTTCTAACGTGACACTTGGTAGGAAAAAATGGCCTTTTTAGATGGCCAAGGGGGCTAGTTTTAGATGATACGTGGCACCTTTGGAGGATGCCACATGGCAAGTTGACGCCACCATGATCTCGGTAAGGCATCAGTAAGGCATGACCTTTCTGTTTGGCCTTCTTGACAAAAGGCGTGACATAAAAATTTGTGTCAAAGGACAGGAAGATTCCCATTAATGTTTTATGTCTAACATCAAGAATTATTCTAATACTTTAAGGAAATGGACATGCACTTTTGTGCACATCTCCCCCTTTCACAATCTTCTTCAAAAGGGTTATATGTGTGTTGTTTAGTCCTGTAAGCGACAAAGTGTGTCAACCCCCTGTGTCAATAATTGGAAGGCAGGGAGGGCCTCACACTTAATGTGGAATGCCAATGGGTTTAGAGGTGTGCAACCTATGTCGCATTGAGTGGGAAAGTAGTGTGAGGTTTAACATCGATTCTTATAAAATGGATATAATATAAAATGTTGGGTTTACATGGTAAAGGCTAGGCTCGTGGGGTCCATAGGCTAGGTGATGTGGCATGTGCTACATTGAATCAACCATGACCATGTTGGTTTCAAGTGCGACGTGGAACCACGTGGGTGAGGTGGGGGTGCCATGCAACAAGTCTTCCTTACCTATGCGGCAGGAATTAAATGACTAAACTTTAAATGGGCTTAACTTTTGATCCAGATATTCGATTGAAATAATATTTATATCGTCGAAAATCTCTTGATGAGCTGAACGCAATGGGGTTATCCAAAGTTAATTTCACTGACTTTGAGAAAGGAGGATCTTTATAACCCCATCTTCATAAGGAGACCATAGAGGTTATGTTAGTTAAAAGTAAAACCTTTCATTCAATCTAGAAGACTCCAAAAGGGTGGGTGGGATATTCAATATAAGACTTAGATGGACTATTTAAATATCCATGTTAGTTGATATATTTGAAGATTAATTTCATGTATATGTACTAACTAGAGAGAAAGTTATATAGTTATATGTATACATGTTAACCATAATAAAATATTTCAATTTGCAAAGGGAAAGAAGTAATTAAAAGTTTGATTCCTTATAAAAGGGTGATGTGTAATTCACTTCATTCTTAGTATAAAGTTGATAAGTAGCATTTGAAAAAATTAAATAAATAAATAATAAATGTAAATTATACATAAAA
>APFE031109765.1:3337-53584 GCA_000404065.3 Pinus taeda | reverse complement strand
AATTAAAGTAGAGAGTATTAGATATTTTGTTTATGGCAGAAAAACTGTTATGTATGTAATAAAAATACGCCTTCTCCATTACAAAACTCTGAATATTTACTAAATCTTATCCATTATTATTATTTAAAAGATGAAAATAATATAACTTTATTTTAAAGATAAAAATAGTAAAGCTTAAAACACGCGAAGACTATAAGAGGAATGCAAAGGCCACAGTCGTCGTCACAGACCCATACAGTTTCCGTGAGAGAGTTCACAAGATCACAGGAATGCCCACGCCCCCTGCTAGCAGTACATCTGAAGAATCTGAGAGGAAGCCTTTGCTCTTCAAGCCGAGGGCCCAGCGAGCAGAAATTAATGTACCATTGACCACCTTCCCCGCTCTATCTTTAGCGCTCTTGAATTCCACCTATTGCTGCAATTTTCCTTTAGCTGATCATCTTCCCAAACTTCCAGTAACAGAAGGCGATCATCCAGTTGAAATATACACCAGTAATCCCGGTGATCAGCCGGTTGAAATCTGTACAAGTAATCTTATGTTGCCGCTTCCTCCTTGCAGTGATTACAAAGCAAGTAATCAGCAATCTGGTGAAAGCGTTTCCGTGTTGTTTGAAGGTCCAAACTGGGGCTAACTGAAATTGTTGTAATATGAAATTGATATTTCCTGGCCTAAGATGCAATGGTCTGGTCCTAGGAGAAGGTTTTATTTTAGGTCTAAAAGCGTACCCAAATTGAGTGAATCTAGAATAAATTAATTAATTAAATTAAAATAAAATCATTTATGCAAAGGTTAGGTGACAGATCGTGGTCTCCTTGGAGCTTTTCGGTGGTCGCTCTCCTATAGCGAAATACACTTTCTGCGCACTCTGATGGCAAGGCGACAGGGACAGAAAAGAAGATCAAACATGAAAATGTATTTTTATGTTGGGCAGGGGATGGCCCTAGAACAGTGCAGGTCGGACTATCATTTGATCTCGAATCGATTTCGATATTAAGGATCTACGATCATCCAAGGGTTTCAAATTCTGTATAGGCTGCAACAACATAACAAAATCGGGGGTGTGACGGATCGCGGTGGTCAAGCCTACCTAGGTTGTTGCATGATCATTCTTCTGCTAAGGGCCCATGTCACCGCTCTACTCTGACAAAAATGCAGGTTGTGGAGGCGCAGGTACCCATAGTTGTGTGTGGCTCTAGCCGATCTACATGGGAGGGAAGAAAGGAAGAGTTGGAATAGGCAGACTTACAAATCTTCGTCAAGAATTGCAAGGGAAGTTTATTTTTTTCTGGATCATGGATTCAGAGTCAATGGGAAATCTAAAGTCTCGTATAGAGAAGAGGTTGGGTATTAATGCAAATACACGGTGTTTTTTTTTAACGAAGAAAAGATGTTTCATGATTATTCTCAATGAAGGATTATCATATCTCTAGTAGTTCTACCATAATCTTGCATTTGAGGCTCCATGGAGGTGCCCACAAACCTAGAAACCTGGGTGGATTTGTCTTCTACAAGGATGTAGTGCAAGGGAAGGGTTCCAAATCAGTGGATCTGCTTCAATACAACCCAGGAGCTTGTGTTGTAGAACAAATGCAATAAGTGCCAACCATGGATGTAACTCTGTCAAAGGTAACCCACTTTTTTTTTCTTTCTAATCTAGGGTTGTTATTTGCAGATTCAACGATTTTTGTCCTAGAACTGATCATTGAATCTTGTCAACTTGGACCAAAAATTGTGATATTTATTTATGCTCCAAGGGTTTCTTTTTTATTTTTCAATAAGATACTCAGGAAGATCTAGAGAAAGTATTAAATGATGGGTCATGGTCTTAGGGAAGAGTTGGGCTCTTCATCACTCTGAGGTTCTCAATTTTTGTTGCCACAACAATGGGGATCTCAAAATTTCTAATATGGGTGAGACTACCAAACCCTTCCCCTTCCTTTGTGGTACCACAAGGTTCTAGAGGAAATCAGGAATTAAATGATGGGTCATGGTCTTAGGGAAGAGTTGGGCTCTTCATCACCCTGAGGTTCCCAATTTTTGTTGCCACAACAATGGTGATCTCAACATTTCTAATATAGGTGAGACTACCAAACCCTTCCCCTTCCTTTCTGGTACCACAAGGTTCTAGAGGAAATCAGGAACAACCTCAGAACATTAAAAAAGATGGACCACGAAGGAAATCGGGAACAACCTCGGAACATTAAAAAAGATAGACCACGAAAGAACGAAGAAAGGTCTATTCACTTTCGCCATATTGTGAAGAAATAGACCTTAGTAAAGGTATAGCGGATCACATTAATGAAGGAAATCAGGAACAACCTCGGAACATTAAAAAAGATAGACCATGAAGGAAATCAAAAACAACCTCGGAACATTAAAAAAGATAGACCACGAAAGAACGAAGAAAGTTCTATTCACTTTCGCCATATTGTGAAGAAATAGACCTTAGTAAAGGTATACCGGATCACATTAAGCTAAAACACAAACAAAAAAACAGTTGACCCAAATTGGCATAGTTTCATCAGAAACCAACTCCCCTCCCCCAACTCAGGGGAATGGTAGTTTGAACTTTAATTTTTAACTTGACTCACAAGGTTTGAACCTTGAATCTCATTGTTTACATAATACTTAATATCCTGGCTAACACCAATTGCACTAGCCCCATGGGCTTGAAATATTATTTTTTCTTTATTTTTAATTATTTAAATTAATCCTTCAATTTAATATTATTAAATTTATTTTATTATTTTTTTCATTGATTTTAATTGATTATTTTATTAGTAAAATTGTGTTCGAAAATTAATTAATAATTTATTTAATCACGTAATTCAACAATAAAATATTTTTGTTCACTTCAAATTTTATTGAGTTATCTTTTATTTTAGCAATTTCCCAACTTTATTATAATTGAAAAGGCCATAAACACTAAATTAGTGCACCCATATAAATTAAATGGCTAATAAAAACAAATATTTTAACAATTTCCCAACTTGATTATAATTAAAAAGACCATAAATACCAAACTAGTGCACCCATATAAATTAAATAGCTAATAAAAGCGGATAAGGAGTACTTCATAATAAGCATGGAAATGTTTACTTCATGATACATCTCAATTTGCTCAAATTTAAAAAATAATAACTTTATTTTGAATTTTAGTTATTGTAAAAATAATTAAAATATACATTACAAAAAACATGAAACAAGATTCTTAAAGTTATCCCCACTTTACCATGGGGATTCTTAATCTAGAAATAGACTTTGTTATAATACCATGCGCCAATACCATGGTTTATCAATACAGCATGCCCAAAAAATCATAACTCACACTTATTCGTATGACATTTTTTAATTAATTAATTTAGTTAAAATAGTAAAAAGGCATTTAACTACTTTGAAAATAAATCTTAAATTTATCCCCACTTTACCATGGAAATTCTTAATCTAGAAATAGACTTTGTTATAATACCATGGGTCAATACCATGGTTTATCAATACAGCATGCCCAAAAAATCATAACTCACACTTATTCATATGACATTTTTTAATTAATAAATTTAGTTAAAATAGTAAAAAAGCATATAACTACTTTGAAAATAAATCTTAATCATTATAGATACTAGTACAAATATTTTAGAATATTTCATAAAGACTAAATCCTTATCATCCATCTTATAATTATCAATAGTTAAACTAAAATTTTAGAAGCTCTATTTCAAAATAAACACTCTATCAAAATAAATAATATATATATATATATTATAAACTTTAATTACAACTTATAGTTTCTATAATTAAACAAATAATTATCATTCATATATCCTATACTAAATACCTATTTACAATTAATTTTAAACATTATTGTGCGACTATTCCCAATCATATTTATCGATATATCTAAACATCATGGTGCAACCACCATATTTATTGATATATCTAAACATCATTGTCCAACCATCCCACGTCAAAGTTATTAAATGCCAGATAAATTATATGCAAACAATTAAGACTTAATAACAGGTATCCATCATTCACTAAAAGTTTCAATGTCAACTCTACCCATAGGAAAATTCTCAATTTCCCATTGAAATTCTCTTATATGCATTAAAAAAAAAAAATGATTTAATATGTAGTTTTAACCTCCCATGAACCTCAGCATAAACCTAATTGCTCAACACAGTAAATATCTTTCAACCATAGAAATAGAAACACAAACACAACAAACAAAAAGCGAACTCATATCATACACCAAAAGAGACATATATAAAGAAATAGAGAAAATATGATAGGTGAATGTTCTGCACGAAATATGAGAAATCAGAAATAAAGGAATAGAAGAAATATGGTGTGTAACAAAAATGGGAAGATAAATTATATTATGTAAAAACATGTTGATATTATTTTTAATCGGTAAAGGTACAAAACAAGTTATTCAAGATTTTGTATTTTTTTTTATAGGTGAGGGATTTAAGAAATTAAAGCTTTGGTGGGAAGTAATAAAAATTAGTCTATTTTATGTAGAATTTTTTTGTAAATTTGATTTGTTAATTGTAATTTATTAAGATAATAGATTTAAATTTATTTTTTTGGTGAAATAAGAGTGGAGCTTTCAATTAATCGCAAGAAAGATTACATATGTTACATGGTTTTACAAATGTAAGGGCTATCAAGGGCTAACCCTTTGAAGAGTAACCAACTACACAACCCAAAATAAACCCAAAACCTTCAACCTGAGGCTTTCAATTTAAGTCACTATCCATGATCCAACCCGATGGCCATTCGATGAAATCGCTAGTGATCCCGACGGTTATTACAAAATTTGCTGCAAAGGAGAGCTTGGTCTTTACCAGCTTTATGGATCCGACAAGGTAAATAAACAGTTAAAGTGTAGAACTTCGGGTCCGTTTTTGGACCTAGCCTCCTCCTATGTTGAAACTCGATGTCCTTTCGATCTAAATCTTGTGAGATCCGACAGTCATGAACACTATTGTCTCGACAACATGCGGCCCTTTTACCCGGTTCACGAACCCGATAAGGATTGTGAGCCATTGGTCTATAAATGTTCGGGTCCGGTTTGAAACTTAAGCTCCAATCACTTTTAGAACCCGAAAACCACACGATTAAGCCCCTGTTGATCTTGCGGTCCTAAAAGATATCGGAACGGAAACTTGCACGGTCTTTACTTTCTTTTCGGACCCAATGAAGATTATAAACCGCTAATATAAAAAACTTCGGGTCCGCTTGAGTAGTTAACCTTCAATTACTTTTCCACCCGATGGCCATTCGATGATGAAGGCTGTCAAGATCTGTGGCCAGCAACCCTTTAAGAGGCCTGTTGTTTACCAAGTGCCTCTCCCGCTTCCGCTTTCGCCTGCTTCCACTAGTCTTCCTTCTTGTTCAGTCCTAATAGTTTGGAAGTTTTCCATGTCTTTGGCCACTTGTCTTTGACAATCCTTACGCAATTTCCCCGAGGGTGTCGAACCCAAGCATACAAGTTGTAACTTTCCTTGCAAGACACTCCTTCATTCGCCAGACGATCAGCTAGCATATTGACTTTTCTTCGCACATGAACAAAGTTGGTCGTTCTTAGGGTTTGTAGGTGGGAATGAATGCGCTGAAAGACCTGCAAAAGTCGTCAATGTTTTGAGACTTTTCCAAGTGCTTTTCCATTATAAATCTTCTTGGCCGCATTAATAACCAATTCTAAGTCTGCTTCAATGAGGGCATTATGAGAATTTGACTCGATTAGTATTTCCAGGCACTGCTCTAAGGCCATGAGCTCTGCCATGTTATTTGTGGCAGTCCCCAAATGACTATGAAATTTGTCCTTTATGCACCCCTGCTCATCTCTGATGACCCTGCCAAAACCAACCATCCCTGGGTTACCTTTAGAGGCTCCATCTATGTTAATTTTCAAGAAACCATGAGGAGGAGGTTGCCAAAAGTCTTTACCAATGTTTATCTGGCTCACATCCTTATGTATGCTCTAGGGAACTAGTGAATGGAGACCCAACTGCAGAAATATACAAGCGTGCTAGGGCAGAGTTGGGTTCTTAGGAGGCCTCCCTAACATGGCACCAACAGTGTCTTTGAGCTGTCTTAATATCTGTGCAATAGTGTTCTGGGTTGAGCCAGTTTTTCTCTTGAAAATCCTTCCATTGCATTCTTTCCAGATGTCCCAGATTAAGAAGCCTAGAACCAAAGTCCAAGCTTTGTTGATGATCTCATTGCCTAAGAAGTCTTTTCTCCAATTCTTCAAAGTGTTTGTAATACTAAGGCCATCCCTATCAGTTTGCCTGAAGACTGAGGCCACCCAATCCCACAAGGTGGAGGTAAATGGGCAGAGGTTGAGTAAGTGTTCCATCATCTCCTCTTGTGTACCACACAGATAGCATTTGGATGGGCCAACAAAACCTTTCTTCAGAATATTTTCCCAAGTTAGAATTTTCTTTTGTTGAACCAACCACATAAACAACTTTATTTTCATCCAATGTGGGTGATGCCAAAGGTCCTTCCATACCTTATCATGGTTTTGATAATCAAACCCTAGGGCTATTTGTTTGGCTTCTTTGAGGTTAAAGTTACCTTCTGTGTTTCTTCCCCATCTTAGTTGGTGAGAGGAGGATGATACCAAAATCATCCTTTATTCCAAGTCCATAGCAAGTGAGTTTGCCTGAGCTTTCAAAAGGCTCTCTTCCCTGTAGCCTAGATCCTTCCATATTCTCCATTTGCCATTGTTCCTTACCTGATCCCAGAAGTCACTTACCATGCATAAACCTTTGTTGTCAGTGTCATTCTTGAGACCGGTTAGTTCTTCCCTAAACAGGTTTGGTTCTTGCTGTTAGTTGTCCTCCCAGAATCTTGTCAGGTTCCCAGCACGGATATCCCAGACGCTGTGCTGCTGGACAATGCCTCTATTTTCCCAAGCAAGATTCCAAATGTGGGAGCCCTTGATAAGCACAGACATTCGAATATGATCCCTCTCCTGCCAATTATTTTCATATTTTTGTTTCCAAAACTTGGCCCATGGAGTTGCCGATTCCTTAAGCCACCTCCACCAAAGCTTTGCACCCAAAACTCTGTTGAGGGTTTCGGGGTCATGAAGCCCCAAACCTCCATGGGCCTTAGGTTTGCAGATCTTATCCCAAGATACCAAAGCCCATTTCTTTTTCTCTTCCCCTTTGCCCCAAAGAAAATCTCTTTGAATGTTCCTGATATGTTGCAAAACTCCTTTAGGAACGGGAAGAGCTGAAATCATGAAATGGGTATGGCCTACAGGACAAATTTTGTGAGCACAAGCACCTTGCTAAATTCAAAGATCTGCATGTCCATTTTTTGACCTTATATTGAAGTTTGTTAATGACTGGCTCCCACACTCCCCTGCTTAGAGGTTTGTCTATAAGGGGCATTCCAAGGTACTTAGAGGGTAACTGATCCCTTTGGAACCCTAAAATTCTGGTAAGGTTTCTCTAAATAGCAAGGTCAAAGTTAAAAATAAATATAAATAAAAATAAAAATAAAAAATGATTTGTCAAGTCTTACCTCTGTACCAGCGACCATAGCAAAGTCATTCAAGATTTGTTTAAAAGCTTTGGTTTCCTTGACCATGGGAATGCCCTTCAACATAGTGTCATCCACAAATTGTTGGTGAGTTGAAGCATTGCCATCTATGATGAGTTTCAAACCCTGGATTCTTCCCTCAGCACTTGCCATTTTTATCGCTCTGCCTAGCCCTTCCATCATTAGCACAAAGAGGAAGGGGGAGAGCGGATCTCCTTGTCTTAGTCCCCTAGAAGGCATGAAGGTTCTTGAGGGCGAGCCATTAAGAAAAATTGAAAAACTGGCCATGGATGCAAGGGTCATAACCCATCTGATCCAATTGTGGTCAAAACCATAAGCTTTCAACACTACTCTGATGTAAGACCAGCTTAGCTTGTCATAAGCTTTCACTAAGTCAAGCTGTATGATCATACCAACTTGCTTGTTTCTCTTAAGAGAGTGTACCATCTCATGAGCTTGTGTGATGTTGTTGAGAATCTGTCTTCCTTCCACATAACTAGTTTGCTCCTCTGAGACAAAAGCTAGAAGAAGGGGCTTGCGTCTATTAGCGATCACTTTAGAAATAATTTTGTAAACCACATTACATAAAGCTATGGGTCTGAATCTGTCCGGTGTCATAGCTTTTTCCTGCTTTGGAATCAAATCTATGAAAGAGGCATTGAGAGCCTTCAAGATTGATCTGGATCTTCTTGAGCCTTCCACTTCAATAAGGATGTCTTGTTTGACTGCTTTCCAGCATGCTTTGAAGAAGTCCACATTGAAACCATCCGGGCTAGGAGCTTTCCCATTTTGCATCTCGTTGATAACTTCATTGGCCTCATCTTCAGACACTGGCCTATTGAGATTATGATTGTCTTCCCTTGTTACAAGCTTGGGAATATACCTTGTGAATTTGTTAATGAACTGTGACTTGTCTAAGAGAGGCTCCTTTGCAATGCTAAGGAAGTGTTGTACTAGGACAAATTCCATTTCTTTGTGGGTGACGAGCTCTTTCCCTTGAGAATCTCTGAGTTTTAAAATTCTGTTATGTGACCTGTGACTCAAAGTTGATTTATGAAAAAACTTTGTGTTTCTTTTCCCTTCTCTAATCCACTGTACTCTCGATTTCTGTCTCCAGAAAATCTCCTCTTGCCTTCACCTATCATCCCATTCCTTCTGAAGAGCATCAACTTGAGTTTTCCTTTCCTCGGTAAAGCCATCTATGATCATGCGCTAATTAATCCCATGATGTTTTTGTTCAACTTATTTTTTGGTTTTGAAAATGTTACCAAACTGTTTTTTGTTCCAATCTTTGAGTCTTGCTTTGATGTGTTTAAGTCTTTGTTGTAGCATGAACATTCTAGTGCCTTGAAAGGGCAACTCTTCCATCCACCATTTATCAATATTGCTGGTAAAGTCAGGATGAGAGAGCCAGACATTTTCAAACCTGAAAGGTTTGTTCCTCAATATACCCATAAAAGTGGCTTCAAGTTGGACATGCCAATGGTTTGAGCCTCCAAAAGGAAGGATTAAAGCTGACATGTCAAGGCCTGTGATAAATAGGTCCTCTGAGATCATGAATCTATCTAGTTTAGAGGCAACTTGAGAAGCCCCTCCTCTCTTGTTGTTCCAGGTGAAAGTGTCATTTATTATTTCAGCATCCACTAATCTCATGTTATTTATGAAGTTTTGGAAGACAATGGAGTCTCTGCCTAGTAATATGGTGCCACCTTTTTTCTCTGTAAGATATTTGATCATATTGAAATCCCCTGCTAGAATCTAGGGCATATCAGGATATCTCTCTCTTAGCTCCTCAAGGGAAGTGAGAAGCTTGAGTTTGTCTTCTAGTTTTTTAGGACTATAGACATTTGTAATCATGTAAATCTCCTTATCACCCACAGGTTGTATTACCAACGAAAGATAGTTCCTGGACGCTTCCGCATCTAGGATTCCAAGTTTTTGGGGATCCCAAAGCATAAGAATCCCTCCTGTTGAGTTGTCTACCTTAACCTCTAGATACTCATACTTGCTTAGCCATCTGCTATGTATTTCTCAGATTTCATCCATCGAGCACTTTGTTTCCTGAATGAAAACCATATCTGGTTTTTCTTCTTTTATTCTACTACTGAGATTTCTTTGTTTCTTTTTACTTCCTAGGCCCCTAATATTCCAGGTTGTAAACATCATTAAGAAAGGTTTGTAAAAGAGTAATTGGTGAGATCTTTCATCTTACCTGAGTTGATCATGAGTTTTCCACATTCTCTCAACAGCTCATTCTGTCTTTTCCTTCCTCTTTTCCTACTCGGGTTCTTGGAAGAGTGCCCTGGTGTTTCCTCCATTGTCTTCATCCCTCTATTTTCCTGGCTGTCATGGTTTCTTTTGACTCCAGAACCCTTCGATTGGGATCTCCATAGGAAGAGTTGTTGAACCCTGTCAAACTCTTCTTTTGGTAGGGAGTCAACTCCTTTAGTAATACCCTTCTCTAGAAACTTTTCTAGATCCAAGTTCTCCCTCTCAAGAATCTCCTGTAGTTCATGATCCTTCATTTCCGCCTCACTTGGGGTCATCTCATGGTCCCTGCTGAGCTCCACAATGCTCGGTAGATCATCTTGTTGCTGGTTGTTCTCTGGTATGTCCTCCATGCTAGTATCCCTATCCTTCTCATTGGTTTTAGTCTCTGATTTCTGGTTTTCTCCGTTGTTTCCAACTTCTTCTTCTAAGATTTTGAAACTATTGTGGCATAGTTGCCCATCCTCGTTGATTTTCTTTTGGTGTCACTTTCCTCCTTTCCCCTTACCCCCCACCTTAGTGAAACCCTCATGATCTTCACTTTTGGTGGTTTTTTTGTTGCTTTCCAGTTTGTTTAATGGGCAGTCTCTGTATAGGTTTCCATGTTCATGGAACTTACGACACCTAAATGGGACATGCTCATAGTCCACTGCCTACACCCATTCTTCATCATAAAATTCTAAAATGATCTTGTTTGGGAGTGCCCCAGATAGGTCCATTTCCACACAGATCCAGGCGAAGGAAGTGTATTTGCCTCTTAATGTCGCTTCTGATGTCTTTATAAATGCCCTAGTTTATTGCCAATAGCCTTTAGAGACTCCGGCAGCCAATAATCTAAAGGAAGGGAGTATAGTCTTATCCATATCAATATTGAAGTGAACATTTCTCGTTCTGGGACAAAATTCATCACCCATGTTCGCATGTAAAGGCCTACCGCAGCGTAAAAATAGGGTCCTCCCTGGAACACTCTGTCTTTAGCTTCTAAGCTCGTGAACACCACGTAAAGAAGCCCTTGGATCCAAGGTGAAGGTTTATTTCCCCCTTCGGTTTCTAGTGGTTTTTTATCCATGCATGTAAGGCCTTCTCCGTCGGCCAAATCCCCATAAATTTGCATATGATCGCGTGTTCTGTCATGTGACCTTTGTGTGCCTGTAGCGCTAGGTCACTTAAAACGACCCAAGGAGTAATGGTCGACTTGGGTTTGCAGACCCCTGTCGCCCTCAAAGGTGTAGCTTTCTGATTGCTGCCCTCTTTCCACTTCTCCCTGCTATCTTCCTCATGATTTACTCTCTATTCGTGAGGTTTGATATTTCCTGTGTTAGTATCCTTAGTTATCACCTCTGTTGGTTTCTTGAAATGATGCAGATCAGTTTCCTTGTCTCTGTTTGCGGATATTTGACTGTAGGAGGGAGCAGAACTCCCTCCTCCACAACCCGCCATGGTTACCAACGCCAAACCCTGACTCAAACCCTAGTTCAGATTGCAGAGCCTCCCTCGCCTTTCTCTCAATAACCTCTAATATATTTAAATTTACATTACTTATTAGTAGAAACTATTAAATGATCTTCAAATTAGGAAGTATACAAGAAAAATAATTCAATCAACATATTACATAATGATTTCCTCGGGAAAGCCACAACTAAAAAAAAATCAATCAACACATTACATAATGATTTTCTGGGGAAAGCTACAACTATATGTATATTGCTTTAGTAAGAAAATATGAGAATATTACAATGCTTTGCTTAATCCCGAGCAATCTTTGCACTATCTCTATCTGTCTCATAGTTTCCTAGACAAGCTCAGGCCAATACTTAACCAATTTCTTGCTTGCCTAAGTCCCTATTTCCTTGGGAATTAGCCCCTATTAATTAGGGAAATTCCTCAAAGGAATTGTGTAATCCATCATATACCTTTCTGTGATTGCATGCGCCACCTATACAGTTCGAATGATTATACAATTGATAGTACATTGTACCTGAACTCAAATATCAACTGGGTAACTCTCAGATCTTGCATACATGAGTTATTTATGAGTGAAATATCAACTGGGTAACTCTCAGATCTTGCATACATGAGTTATTTATGAGTGAATAATCAGTTAACTAGTTGATGATTCCAGGCAACATTGCACTACTAGACCCATTGTGATAAGGTTCAAGAAGTAGGCCCCTCACTTTAATGGAGTACTGACTCTTGCTAAGTCATATTTCTAGTGTTTAATCTTGGGCCTCACCCAAATTACTATAACAAGTTTCCAAATCACCATGATAAAAATATTTCCAGTATTTATTTTGAGCCTCACCCAAAATACTATAACCAGTTACCAAGTCACCATAATAAAAAATATAAATTTAAATTTGAATAAGAGGAAAAAATCTTACTTATTATTATTATCATTTTTAATATAAAATAAAAATAAAAATTACAACATGATACACATCACAACACTAAATGATCTAAATATGCAATTTGTATGATACTTATTCAATTTTAAAGTCACAGTTAAACTAGAGAGTGTTAGATATTTTGTTTAGATCACAAGAAAAACTGCTATGTTTGTAATAAAAATATGCCTTCTCCATTACAAAAGTCTGAATATTTACTAAATCTTACCCATTATTATTATTTAAAAGATGAAAATAGTATAACTTTATTTTAAAGATAAAAATAGTAAAGCTTAAAACACGTACAATATTGGTAGGAGTGAAAAACTGTCTTTTATGGACTATCAGTGGATTATCCCATGTAACTTGACGTGATTTTCCTTAAATAAGGGTGATGAGTAATCCAAGTAACTTGACGTGGTTTTCCTTGAATAAGGGTGATGAGTAATCCAACATTCATGAATAACAATAAAAAATCACCGTGATTTTCCTTAAATAAAGTTGATGAGTAATCCAGGGAACTTGACGTGGCTTTCCTTGAATAACGGTGATGAGTAATCCAGTATTCACGAAATAAAAAATAACTATTCTCGCGGCTGATTCAACAACTGAACTATGATCAATTTCCCCACCTTGTAAAAAAAATACAGAATAACAGGATAACGAGTTGAAAATAATTAATATTATTTTGTATTAATGGAGAAATGGTTACACTAGTTGTAACGTATCTCCTTAGTTTAGGATTTGTTCCTAGAGTTTAGGAGTTTGGTTGCAACTTCTTGTTGTACTTAATGATGTAATCTTTCATTCATGAATAGTAGAGTATACGAAGAGAGTTCTCTTTGTTTGAGTGCAGTCTCCAGGTGCAGTACTCACCTGTGAGCTGCAACTCCTTCTTTTTTCAATTCAAGTCTGATTTTTATCTTGGTATCAGAGCTCAGAGTAGGGACAACCTTATTTTTTTTAGGATGCATATTTGGACATAACTGTAGTGGCGGTGGTGTATATAGAAGCTTCGTAGAATCAGGGGGACTACAGTAACACCTGAAGCGGAGGTCTCAGATCACTGATCATCTCTGAGTGCAAGAAAGGGTTGGCGCGGTTTCGTCGCGAACAGTCGTGCCATTTTTTAGTGGAAAGAAGGGTTGGCGCGGTTTTTTAAGGAACAGTCGCGCCATTTGGCACGGGTTTGAGAGTGATAATCGCGCTAGGAATTGCTATTGGCGCGGGCTTTTCGCCGTCAAGAAGCGCCAACCTCTTTCTCTTTGGAAAATCTGCAATTTTTGAGGATCGGCCTTGCCCAATGGTGGCACTTTCAAATTTCAGATATGTCCAGTAGTAGCAGATCGAATTTGCCCGGTGGTGGCGCATTGGAGCTCTTGATCTGTTCGGTGGCAGCAGATCGGATTTGCCTAGTGGTGGTGCATTAAAAGTTCCTGATCTGTTCGGTGGTATCAAATCGGATTTTCCCGGTGGTGGCGCATTGGAGTTCCGGATCTGCTCGGTGGCAGCAAATCGGACTTGCCCGGTGGTGGCTCATTGAAGGTACAATTTTTTTTTTCAGCAAAATAGAGGTTCAGATCTGTTATGTCGTGATTTTTTTTTAGTGTGCCCTGAAGGTGTTCAGTTGGATAGAATTATTCATCAGAGGATCAGAAATTTTATCAGTCCAATATGAATAACAGTATAGAATCGTATATCCACGAGTCTGGCAAACTCGATGGATTGAATTTCACCAACTGGAAATTCAAGATGCAGACTTTACTTGAAAGTGCAAATGCATGGTCGATCGTTATAGGAAATGAGCTGAGACCAGGATCAGCTGCACAAGAGCAAGATTGGGATAAAAGGGAGACAAAAGAAAATGTCATATTGAAGATGTCCGTCAAGGACAATGTTATCCCACATATTAGAGACTGTAAATCGGCCACTAACATTTGGACGACGCTCAAGAACCTATATCAAACACAGAATACAAATCATGTCTTGTCACTTAAAGGCAAGCTATTTCCATTGAAGATGGAGGAGAATGAGTCTGTTGCTAAATTCATTGCTAGAGTCAAAGACTTGAAGGACAGATTGGGAGATATCGGAGAGAAAGTTTCCGATTCAGATCTGGTCACGATCACGTTGAACGGAACGACTGATGAATATCAGGTGTTCATCTCAGGGTTGTCAGCAAGGGAGAAAGCCCATGCGTTTGAAGAGCTGTCAGGGATTCTGCTCTAAGAAGAAGAGCGGCGACAAAATTTGAAATCAAAGAGCAATGACCTTGCTCTGATGGCAAAAAGGAGACAGTATAGAGGGAAGCATTAGCAACCGCAGCAGCAACAGCAGAAAGGTGCCAATACATTTCAGAAGAGACCGTTTAAAAGTATGTCTGCTAATAATTTTCCTATCAAGAAATTTTTTACTGTGGAAAACCTGGTCATCAGGTTAAAGATTGTTATAAGAGGCAGGCAGATGAAGGAAGAAACAAACAGAGAAAACATAAGGGTTACTTTGTTGAGGAAGAAATCTTGCTTTGTGTTATTTAAATAAGTTTTTTGCTGTATATATGGATTCAGCACCCTGGAAAACTCCTAGGGCACTTCGATTACCCATCAAACTTGTGATTTCAATAAATTCCTATGGCTTTTTAGAAAAATTTCATTGGAAAAACCCACAGTAAACAACTCCATTTAAATTATTGTTCAATTAAAAAAAATCACAAATAATTAATAAATAAAATTATATTTTCTCAAATAAAATAAATTTTATTTGAAATAAATAAATTAAATTAAAAAATTTCATGCAGAGTTAAGTGACAGATCGTGATCTCATTGGGAGCTTTCTAGTGGCCACTCTCCTGTAGTGAAATACACCTTTTGTGCCTTCTGCGCACTTGATGACAAGGCAACAGGGACAAAGAAGAAGATCAAAGATGATCACTTGGGTTATCTTGCTTCTTCTCAACCGAAACGTGAGAAGGTATTCTTACGCTGGGCAAGGGATGGCCCTAGAACACTGTAGGTCAGATTATCGTTTGGTCTCGAATCAATTTCGATATTAAGGATCTACGATCATCCAATGGCTTCAATCTTTGTTTAGGCGGCAACAACATAGCAAAATCGGGGAGGTCACAGTGGTCAAGCCTACCTAGGTTGTTCCCTAATTATTCTTCCTCTAAGGGCCCATGTCACCGCTTTACTTTGACAAAAATGCACATTGCGAAGGAGCAAGTACCCATAGTTGTGTGTTGCTCTAGCCAGTCTATTTAGGAGGGAAGAAAGGAAGAGTTCGAATAGGCAGACTTACGGATCTTTATCAAGAATTACAAGGGAAGTCTATTTTTTTTGGATCATGGATTTAGACTCAGTGGGAAATCTAAAGTCGCGTACAGAGAATATGTTGGGTATTCCTCCAAATACATGGTTTTTTTGGTGAAGAAAAGATGCTTCATGATTATTCTCAGATGAAGGATTATTGCATCTCTAGAAGCTCCACCATAATCTTGAATTTGAGGTTGCATGGAGGTGCCCACGAATCTAGAAACTTGGGTGGATTTGTCTCCTACAATGATGTAGTGGAAGGGAAAGGTTTCAAACTAGTGGATCTGCCTCAATACAAACCAAGACTTTACATTGTAGAACAAATGGAATAAGTGGCAACCATGGATGTAAATCTGTCAAAGGTAAACCACCTTTTTTTTTCTCCAATTTAGGCCTACGATCTGCAGGTTCAACGGTTTTTGTCCTAGAACTGATGCTTTACATCATTGAATCTTGTCAACCTGGACCACAAATTATGATATTTATTTATGCTCCAAGGGTTTTTAGATTTTTCAATAAGATACTCAAGAAGATCTCGAGAAACTATTAAATGATGGGTCATGGTTTTAGGGAAAAGTTGGGTTCTTCATCACCTTGAGGTTACCCATATTGTTGCCACAACAATGATGATCTCAACATTGCTAGTATGGGTGAGACTACCAAACCCACCCTCCACCCCCTTACTTTCTGGTACCACAAGATTCTAGAGAAAATCAGGAATAACGTGGGAACATTAAAAATATGGACCACGAAAGAATGGAGAAAGGTCTATTCACTTTTTCCATAATGTGAAGAAATAGACCTTAGTAAAGGTATACTGGATCACATTTAGCTAAAACACAAAAAGTTGAGTAGATCCAATTGTTTGATTACAAAAATAAGAAATTTAGATGTTGTATATGTTACCAAACATGACAACATCAGAGCACATGCCTGTAGGCAAAAAAAAAGTCAAAAAAGAAAAAGGGGGGAGCCTGAAAAACAAAGGGATGGCAGCTTTCTCGTCCTTATCTCTCAGAAGAGGAAGAAGAAGAACTACAGAGAGCCATATAAACCAAACAAAAGGAGATGCATTGGTTCAAAATGGAAAAGCAACCCATATGCATCCTTATCTCTCAGAAGAGGAAGAAGAAGAACTACAGAGAGCCATATAAACCAAACAAAAGGAGATAAATTGGTTCAAAATGGAAATGCAACCCATATGCAGAAGGGCATTGAATCAGAAGAGATACAAGCACCACTCAGACTCAGACAAAGAAATCCCACCAAAGACATTAGGAAGTAATAGCTTCAATCACACCAAAGACATCAGAAAGTAATAGCTTCAACAAACCCCAACTCACCAAAGACATCAGAAAGTAATAGCCTCAACAAACCCCAACTCCACCAAAGACATTAGGAAGTAATAGCTTCAATCACAACAAAGACATCAGAAAGTAATAGCTTCAACAAACCCCAACTCACCAAAGACATCAGAAAGTAACAGTCTCAACAAACCCCAACTCGGGGGAATGGTAGAAGGTCCAAAAAAAGAAAAGCTAAATCAAGTTTGTTTTAACTTGACTCACAAGATTTGAACCTTGAATCTCATTGTTTACATAATACTTCATATCATGACAATCACTAATTGCACTAGCCCCATGGGCTTGAAATGTTATTTTTAGTTTTTGTTTATTTTTAATTATTTTAATTAATCCTTCAATTTAATATTATTAAATTTATTTTATTAATTCTTTAATTGACTGTAATTGATTATTTTATTAGTAAAATTGTGTTTGAAATTAATTAGTAGTTTATTTAATCGCCTAATTTAACGACAAAATATTTTTATTTACTCCAAATTTTATTGAGTTATCATATACTTTAGCATTTTCCAAACTTGATTGTAATTAAATAGACCAAAACACTAAACTAGTGCACAATATAAATTAAATTTCTAATAAAAGCCCATATTTTAGCAATTTCCCAACTTGATTATAATTAAAATGACCATAAATACTAAACTAGTGCACCTATATAAATTAAATGGCTAATAAAAGCAAATAAGGAGTACTTCATAAGCACGGAAATGTTTACTTCATGATACATCTCAATTTGCTCAAATTTAAAAAATTATAACTTTATTTTGATTTTTAGTTATTGTAAAAATAATTAAAATATACATTTCAAAAAACATGAAACAAGATTCTTAAATTTATCCCTACTTTACCATGGAGATTATTAGTCTATAAATAGGCTTTGTTATAATAGCATGTGCCAATACCATGGTTTATCAATACCACATGCCCAAAAAATCATAACTCACTCTTGTTCATATGATATTTTTTAATTAATCAATTTAGTTAAAATAGTAAAAAGACATATAACTATTTTGGAAATAATTCTAAATCATTGATTTATGGATACTAATAAATACTAAACCAGTGCACCTATATAAATTAAATGGCTAATAAAAGCAAATAAGAAGTACTTCATAATAAGCACAGAAATGTTTACTTCATGATACATCTCAATTTGCTCAAATTTAAAAAATTATCTTTATTTTGATTTTTAGTTATTGTAAAAATAATTAAAATATACATTTCAAAAAACATGAAACAAGATTCTTAAATTTATCCCTACTTTACCATGGAGATTATTAGTCTATAAATAGGCTTTGTTATAATAGCATGTGCCAATACCATGTTTTATCAATACCACATGCCCAAAAAATCATAACTCACTCTTGTTCATATGACATTTTTTAATTAGTCAATTTAGTTAAAATAGTAAAAAGACATATAACGATTTTGGAAATAAATCTAAATCATTGATTTATGGATACTAATACAAATATTTTAAAATACTTCATGGAAGCTAAATCCATATCGTCCACTTTATAAATAATAATAATTAAATTAAAATTTTGAAAACTCTATTCCAAAATAAATACTTTATCAAAATAATATATATATAATATTTAGTGTCCATAACCACCGAATTAAACAAATAATTATCATTCATATATCGTATAATAAGTACCTATTTACAATTAATTCTAAACATTATTATGCAGCTACTCCGAATCATATTTATCGATATATCTAAACATCATTGTGCACACACCCCAGGTCAAGGTTATTAAATGACACATAAATTATATTCAAACAATTAAGACTTAATAATAGGTATCCATCATTCACTAAAAGCTTCATTGTCAAGCCTAGCTTGCTAGGAAAATGTCATATTCTCAATTTTCGCTTAGAATTTTTTTTTTTAAATTTAAATTGTTAATTGTAATTTATTAAGACGATAGATTTGTATCTATTTTATTTATCAATGGAAACAATTAAGAGATCGTGAAATTACAAAGCATATAAGATAAAGAATTCAAATAATATAATACATAATGATTTCTTCGGGAAAGCCACAACTACAATTGGTATATTACAATAGTAAGAAAATAAAAGAAGATTACAATGCTTTGCTCAAGCCCGAGCAATCTCTACACTCTCTCTCTCTCTCTCGGTTTCTTAGACAAGCCCAGGCCAATACTCAACCAATTTTGCCGAGCAATCTCCGCACTATCTCTATCTGTCTCACAGTTTCCTAGACAAGCCCTGGCCAATACTTAACCAATTTTTCCAAGCACTCTGTGCACTATCAAGAAGCATATAAGAAAAATAATTCAATCGACACATTACATAATGATTTCTTGGGGAAAACCTAAACTATTATGTGTATATTGCATTAGTAAGAAAATGTGAGAAAATTACAATGCTTTGCTCAAACCGAGCAATCTCTACACTATCTTTATGTCTCACAATTTCCTAGACAAGCCCAAGCGAATACTTAACCAATTTTTGGCTTGCGTAAGTCCCTTATCTTTATGTCTCATAGTTTCCTAAACAAGCCCAAGCCAATACTTAACCAATTTCTGGCTTGCTTAAGTCCCTATTTCCTTGCATTGTTTCCTTGGGAATTAGCCCCAAAGGAATTGTGTCATAGACCTTTCTTTGACGACATGCACAACATGTACAATTCAAATGATTATACAATTAATAGTGCATTGTTCCTGAACTCAAATCTCAACAATTGATAGTACATTGTCAATGAACTCAAATCTCAACTAGGTAACTCTCAGATCTTACATGCATGAGTTATTTATGAGTGAATCATTAGTTAAGTGATTAAACCCATTGTGATAAGGTTCAAGGAGTAAGCCCCCCACTTTAATGGAGTTTTGACTCTTGCTAAGTCATTTCTAGTATTTAATCTTAGGCCTCACCCAGATTACTATAACAAGTTACCAAATCACCATAATAAAATATTTCTAATATTTATTTTGAGCCTTACCCAAAATACTTATAACCAATTACCACGTCACCATAATAAAAGTAAAACTAAAAATTTAAATAAAAGGAAAAAAATATTATGTATTATTATTAATAATAATAATATAAAATAAATAAAAATTAGAACATAATACACATCACAAGACTAAATAATCTAAATATGCAATTTGTATGATAATCAATTTTAGAGTCACAATTAAAGTAGAGAGTATTAGATATTTTGTTTATCACAGGAAAAACTGTTATGTTTGTAATAAAAATATGCCCTCCCCATTACAAAACTCTGAATATTTACTAAATCATACTAAATCTTACCCATTATTATTATTTAAAAGATGAAAATAATATAACTTTATTTTAAAGATAGAAATAGTAAAGCTTAAAACACGCGAAGACTATAAGAGGAGTCCAAAGGCCGGAGTCCAAAGGCCACAGTCGTGGTCACAGACCCATACAGTTTCCGTGAAAGAGTTCACAAGTTCACAGGAATGCCCACGCCCCCTGCTAGCAGTACATCTGAAGAATCTGAGAGGAGGCCTTTGCTCTTCAAGCCGAGGGCCCAGCGAGCAGAAATTAATGTACCATTGACCACCTTCCCCGCTCTATCTTCAGCGCTCTTGAATTCCACCTATTGCTGCAATTTTCCTTTAGCTGATCATCTTCCCAAACTTCCAGTAACAGAAGGTGATCATCCAGTTGAAATATACACCAGTAATCCCGGTGATCAGCCGGTTGAAATCTGTACAAGTAATCTTATGTTGCCGCTTCCTCCTTTCAGTGATTACAAAGCAAGTAATCAGCAATCTGGTGAAAGCGTTTCCTTGTTGTTTGAAGGTCCAAACTGGGGCTAACTGAAATTGTTGTAATATGAAATTGATATTTCCTGGCCTAAGATGCAATGGTCTGGTCCTAGGAAAAGGTTTTATTTTAGGTCTAAAAGCGTACCCAAATTGAATGAATTTGAAATAAATTAATTAATTAAATTAAAATAAAATCATTTATGCAAAGGTTAGGTGACAGATCGTGGTCTTCTTGGAGCTTTTCGATGGTCGCTCTCCTATAGCGAAATACACTTGCACTTTCTGCGCACTCTGATGGCAAGGCGACAGGGACACTAAAGAAGATCAAAGATGAAAATGTATTTTTACGTTGGGCAGGGGATGGCCCTAGAACAGTGCAGGTCGGATTATCATTTGATCTCGAATCGATTTCGATATTAAGGATCTACGATCATCCAAGGGCTTCAAATTTTGTTTAGGCCGCAACAATATAGCAAAATCGGGGGTGCGAGGGATCGCGGTGGTCAAGCCTACCTAGGCTTTTGCATGATCATTCTTCTGCTAAGGGCCTATGTCACCGCTCTACTCTGACAAAAATGCAGGTTGTGGAGGCGCAGGGACACATAGTTGTGTGTGGCTCTAGCCGATCTACATGGGAGGGAAGAAAGGAAGAGTTGGAATAGGCAGACTTACAAATCTTCATCAAGAATTGCAAGGGAATTTTATTTTTTTCTGGATCACTGATTCAGAGTCAATGGGAAATCTAAAGTCGCGTATAGAGAAGAGGTTGGGTATTCATGCAAATACACGGTGTCTTTTTTTATGGAAGAAAAGATGTTTCATGATTATTCTCAATGAAGGATTATCACATCTCTAGTAGTTCTACCATAATCTTGCATTTGAGGCTGCATGGAGGTGCCCACGAACCTAGAAACCTGGGTGGATTTGTCTTCTACAAGGATGTAGTGCAAGGGAAGGGTTCCAAACCAGTGGATCTGCTTCAATACAACCTAGGACCTTGCATTGTAGAACAAATGCAACAAGTGCCAACCATGGATGTAACTCTGTCAAAGGTAACCCACTTTTTTTTTCTTTCTAATCTAGCTCTGCTATTTGCAGGTTCAACGATTTTTGTCCTAGAACTGATCATTGAATCTTGTCAACTTGGACCAAAAATTGTGATATTTATTTATGCTCCAAGGATTTCTTTTTTTATTTTTCAATAAGATACTTAGGAAGATCTAGAGAAAGTATTAAATGATGTGTCATGGTCTTAGGGAAGAGTTGGGCTCTTCATCACTCTGAAGTTCACAGTTTTTGTTGCCACAACAATGGTGATCTTAACATTTCTAATATGGGTGAGACTACCAAACCCTTCCCCTTCCTTTGTGGTACCACAAGGTTCTAGAGGAAATCAGGAATTAAATGATGGGTCATGGTCTTAGGGAAGAGTTGGGCTCTTCATCACCCTGAGGTTCCCAATTTTTGTTGCCACAACAATGGTGATCTCAACATTTCTAATATAGGTGAGACTACCAAACCCTTCCCCTTCCTTTCTGGTACCACAAGGTTCTAGAGGAAATCAGGAACAACCTCAGAACATTAAAAAAGATGGACCACGAAGGAAATCGGGAACAACCTCGGAACATTAAAAAAGATAGACCACGAAAGAACGAAGAAAGGTCTATTCACTTTCGCCATATTGTGAAGAAATAGACCTTAGTAAAGGTATAGCGGATCACATTAATGAAGGAAATCAGGAACAACCTCGGAACATTAAAAAAGATAGACCATGAAGGAAATCAAAAACAACCTCGGAACATTAAAAAAGATAGACCACGAAAGAACGAAGAAAGTTCTATTCACTTTCGCCATATTGTGAAGAAATAGACCTTAGTAAAGGTATACCGGATCACATTAAGCTAAAACACAAACAAAAAAACAGTTGACCCAAATTGGCATAGTTTCATCAGAAACCAACTCCCCTCCCCCAACTCAGGGGAATGGTAGTTTGAACTTTAATTTTTAACTTGACTCACAAGGTTTGAACCTTGAATCTCATTGTTTACATAATACTTAATATCCTGGCTAACACCAATTGCACTAGCCCCATGGGCTTGAAATATTATTTTTTCTTTATTTTTAATTATTTAAATTAATCCTTCAATTTAATATTATTAAATTTATTTTATTATTTTTTTCATTGATTTTAATTGATTATTTTATTAGTAAAATTGTGTTCGAAAATTAATTAATAATTTATTTAATCACGTAATTCAACAATAAAATATTTTTGTTCACTTCAAATTTTATTGAGTTATCTTTTATTTTAGCAATTTCCCAACTTTATTATAATTGAAAAGGCCATAAACACTAAATTAGTGCACCCATATAAATTAAATGGCTAATAAAAACAAATATTTTAACAATTTCCCAACTTGATTATAATTAAAAAGACCATAAATACCAAACTAGTGCACCCATATAAATTAAATAGCTAATAAAAGCGGATAAGGAGTACTTCATAATAAGCATGGAAATGTTTACTTCATGATACATCTCAATTTGCTCAAATTTAAAAAATAATAACTTTATTTTGAATTTTAGTTATTGTAAAAATAATTAAAATATACATTACAAAAAACATGAAACAAGATTCTTAAAGTTATCCCCACTTTACCATGGGGATTCTTAATCTAGAAATAGACTTTGTTATAATACCATGCGCCAATACCATGGTTTATCAATACAGCATGCCCAAAAAATCATAACTCACACTTATTCGTATGACATTTTTTAATTAATCAATTTAGTTAAAATAGTAAAAAGAGCATATAACTACTTTGAAAACAAATCTTAATCATTGTAGATACTATTACAAATATTTTAGAATATTTCATAGAGACTAAATCCTTATCATCCATTTATAATTATCTATAATTAAATTAAAATTTTGAAAACTCTATTTCAAAATAAACACTTTATCAAAATAATATATATAAACTTTTAATTACAACTTATAGTGTCCATAATTAAACAAATAATTATCATTCATATATCATATACTAAATACCTATTTACAATTAATTCTAAACATTATTGTGCAACTATTCCCAATCATATTTATCGATATATCTAAACATCATGATGCAACCACCATATTTATCGATATCTCTAAACATCATTGTCCAACCATCCATCAGTGTCCAACAATTAAGACTTAATAACAGGTATGCATCATTCACTAAAAGCTTCAATGTCAACCAATAGGAAAATGTCATATTCTCAGTGTTCTCACTTTTCCATTGTAGTCATGGACCCCATTATCTGAGCATAAACCTAATTGCTCAACGTAGTAAATATCTTTCAACCATAGAAATAGAAACACAAACGCAACAAACAAAAAGCGAACTCATATCATACACCAAAAGAGACATATATATAAAGAAATAGAGAAAATATGATAGGTGAATGTTCTGCACGAAATATGAGAAATCAGAAATAAAGGAATAGAAGAAATATGTTGTGTGTAACAAAAATGGGAACATAAATTATATTATGTAAAAACATGTTGATATTATTTTTATCAGTAAAGGTACAAAAGAAGTTATTCCAGATTTTGTAATTTTTTTTTTAATAGTTGATGGATTTTAAGAATTTTTTTTTATAGTTGATGGATTTAAGAAATTAAAGTTTTGGTGGAAGTAATAAAATTAGTATATTTTATGTAGAATTTTTTTGTTAATTTGATTGGTTAATTGTAATTTATTAAGATAATAGATTTAAAAATTTTTTTTGGTGAAATAAGAGTGGAGTTTTCTATTAACCGCAAGAAAGATTACATATGTTACATGGCTTTACAAATGTAAGGGCTATCAAGGGCTAATCTTTTGAAGAGTAACCAACTACACAACCCAAAATAAACCTGAAACCCTCAACCTGAGGCTTACAATTTAAGTCACTATCCATGATCCAACCCGATGGCCATTCGATGAAATCGCTAGTGATCCCGACGGTTATTACAAAATTTGCTGCAAAGGAGAGCTCGGTCTTTACCAGCTTTATGGATCCGACAAGGTAAATAAACAGTTGAAGTGTAGAACTTCAGGTTTGTTTTTGGACCTAGCCTCCTCCTATGTTGAAATTCGATGTCCTTTCGATCTAGATCTCGTGAGATACGACAGTCATGAACACTATCGTCTCGACAACATGCGCCCCTTTTAACCGGTTCACGAACCTGATAAGGATTGTGGGCCATTGGTTTATAAATGTTCGGGTCCGGTTTGAAACTTAAGCTCCAATCACTTTTAGAACCCGAAAACCACACGATTAAGCCCCTGTTGATCTCGCGGTCCTAAAAGATATCGGAACGGAAACCTGCACAATCTTTACTTTCTTTTCGGACCCAATGAAGATTATAAACCGCTAATATAAAAAAGTTCGGGTCCGCTTGAGTAGTTAACCTTCGATTACTTTTCCACCCGATGGCCATTCGATGACGAAGGTTGTTAAGATCTGTGGCCGGTGACCTTCTAAGAGGCCTGTTGTTTACCAAGTGCCTCTCCCGCTTTCGCTTTCTCCTGCTTCCACTAGTCTTCTTTCTTGTTCAATCCTAATAGTTTGGAAATTTTCCATGTCTTTGGTCGCCTTTCTTTGACAATCCTCACGTAATTTCCTCGAGGGTGTCGAATCCCAAGCATACATGTTGTAACTTTCCTTGCAAGACACTCCTTCATTCACCAGACGTTCTGCTAGCATATTGGATTTTCTTCGCACATGAACAAAGCTAGTTGTTCTCAGGGTTTGTAGGTGGGAATGAATGTGCTGAAAGACCTACAAAAGCCGCTAATGTTTTGAGACTTTTCCAAGTGCTTTTCCATTACAAATCTTCTTGGCTGCATTAATAACCAATTTTGAGTCTGCTTCAATGATGGCATTATGAGAATTTGACTCGATTAGTATTTCCACGCGTTTCTCTAAGGCCATGAGCTCCGCTATTTTATTTGTGGCAATCCCCAAATGACTACGAAAGATGTCCTTTATGCACCCCTACTCATCTCTGATGACCCTGCCAAAACCAACCATCCCTAGGTTACCTTTAGAGGCTCCATCTATGTTAATTTTCAAGAAACCATGAGGAGGAGGTTGCCAAAAGTCTTTACCAACATTTATCTGGCTCACATCCTTGTGTATGCTCTGGAGAACTAGCGAATGGAGACCCAACTGCAGTAGTATATGAGCATCCTGGGGCAGAGTTGGGTTCTCGAGAGGTCTCCCTAACATGGCACCAATAGTATCTTAGAGTTGTCTTAATATCTGTGCAATAGTGTTTTGGGTTGAGCCAATTTTGCTCTTGAAAATCTTGCCATTGCGTTCTTTCCAGATGTCCTAGATTAAGAAACCTGGAACCAGAGTCCAAGCTTTGTTGATGATCTCATTGTATGAAAAGTCTTTTCTCCAATTCTTCAAAGTGTTGGTAATACTGAGGCCATCCCTATCAGTTTGCCTGAAGACTGAGGCCACCCAATCCCACAAGGTGGAGGTGAATGGGCAGAGGTTGAGTAAGTGTTCCATCGTCTCCTCTTGTGTACCACACATATAGCATTTGGATGGGCCAACAAAACCTTTCTTCAGAAGATGTTTCCAAGATAAAATTTTCTTTTGTTGAACCAACCACATAAACAACTTTATTTTCATCCAATGCGGGTGCTGCCAAAGGTCCTTCCATACCTTATCAGGGTTTTGATAATCAAACCCTAGGGCTATTCGTTTGGCTTCTTTGAGATTAAAGTTACCTTCTATGTTTCTTCCCCATCTTAGTTGGTCATACGAGGATGAGACCAAAATCATCCTTTCTTCCGAGTCCATAACAAGAGAGTTTGCTTGAGCTTTCAAAGGGCTCTCTTCCTTGTAGCCTAGATCCTTCCATATTCTCCATTTGCCATTGTTCCTTACCTGATCCCATAAGTCACTTACCATGCATAAACCTTTGTTGTCAGTGTCATTCTTGAGATCGGTTAGTTCTTCCCTAAACAAGTTTGGTTCTTGCTGCCAGTTGTCCTCCCAGAATCTTGCTAGGTTCCCAGCTCAAATCTCCTAGAAGCTGTGCTGTTGGACAATGCCTCTATTTCCCCAAACAAGATTCCAAATGTGGAAGCCCTTGATAAGCCCAGACATTCGAATATGATCCCTCTCCTGCGAATTATTTGCATATTTATGTTTCCAAAGCTTGGCCCATGGGGTTGTCGATTCCTTAATCCACCTCCACTAAAGCTTTGCACCCGTAACTCTTTTAAGGGTTTTGGGGTCATGAAGCCCCAAACCTCCATGGGCCTTAGGTTTGCAAAGCTTATCCCAAGCTACAAAATCCCATTTCTTTTTCTCTTCCCCTTTGCCCCAAAGAAAATCTCTTTGAATGTTCCTGATCTGTTGCAAAACTACTTTAGGAACAGGAAGAGCTGAAATCATGAAAATGGGTATGGCCTACAGGACAACTTTTGTGAGCACAAGGCGCCTTGCTAAATTCAAAGATCTACATGTCTATTTCCTGACATTATCCTGAAGTTTGTTAATGACCGGCTCCCACACTCCCTTGCTTAGAGGTTTGTCTGTAAGGGGCATTCCAAGGTACTTAGAGGGTAACTGATCCCTTTGGAACCCTAGAATTCTAGTAAGGTTTCTCTGAATAGCATTGTCAGTGTTAAAAAAGAAAACTTTTGATTTGTCAAGGCTTACCTTTGTACCAGCGGCCATAGCAAAGTCACTCAATATTTGTTTAGAAGCTTTGGCTTCCTTGACCATGGGAATGCCCTGCAGCATAGTGTCATCCACAAATTGTTGGTGAGTTAAAGTAGCTCCATCTATGGTGAGTTTCAAACCCTAGATTCTTCCCTAACCACTTGCCATTTTTATCACTTTACCTAGCCCTTCCATCATGAGCACAAAGAGGAAGGGGGAGAGCAGATCTCCTTGTCTTAGTCCCCTAGAAGGCATGAAGGTTCTTGAGGGCAAGCCATTAAGCAGGATTGAAAAATTGGCTATGGATGTAAGGGCCATAACCCATCTAATCCAATTGTGGTCAAAACCATAAGCTTTCAGCACTGTCCTAATGCAAGACCAACTTAGCTTGTCATAAGCTTTCGCTAGGTCAAGTTGTATGATCATACCAACTTACTTGTTGCTCTTAAGAAAGTGTACCATCTCATGAGCTTGTATGATGTTGTTGAGAATCTATCTTCCTTCCACAGAACCAGTTTGCTCCTCTGAGACAAGAGCTAGAAGAAGGGGCTTGAGTCTGTTAGTGATCACTTTAGAATTAATTTTGTACACCACATTATATAAAACTATGGGTTTGAATCTATCCAATGTCATAGCTTTTTCTTGCTTTGGAATCAAAGCTATGAAAGAGGCATTGATAGCCTTCAAGACCGATTTGGATCTTCTTAAGTCTTCCACTGCAATAAGGATGTCTTGTTTGATTGCTTTCTAGCATGCTTTGAAGAAGTCCACATTGAAACCATCCAAGCCAGGAGCTTTTCCATTTTGCATCTCATTGATAACTTCACTGACCTCATCTTCAAACATTGGCCTATTTAGATTATGATTGTCTTCCCTTGTTACAAGCTTGGGAATGTACCCTGTGAATTTGTTAATGAATTGTGATCTGTCTAAGAGAGGCTCCTTTACAATGCTAAGGAAGTGTTGTACTAGGACAACTTCCATTTCTTTGTGGGTAACGAGCTCTTTCCCTTGAGAATATCTGAGTTCTAAAATTTTGTTATATGACCTGTGACTCAAAGTTGATTTATGAAAAAACTTTGTGTTTCTTTCCCCTTCTCTAATCCACTATACTCTCGATTTCTGTCTCCAGAAAATCTCCTCTTGCCTTCACCTATCATCCCATTCCTTCTAAAGAGAATCAACTTGAGTTTTCCTTTTCTCGGTAAAGCCATCTGTGATCATGAGCTAATTAATCCCCTGAAGTTTCTGTTCAACTTCTTTTTTGACTTTGAAAATGTTACCAAACTATTTTTTGTTCCAATCTTTGAGTCTGGCTTTGATGTGTTTAAGTGTTTTTTGTAGCATGAACATTTTAGTGCCTTGAAATGGCAACTCTTCCATCCACCATTTATCAATATCGATAGTGAAGTCAAGGTGAGAGAGCCAGATATTTTCAAACCTGAAAGGTTTGTTCCTCGGTGTACCCATAAAAGTGGCTTCAAGCTAGATAGGCCAATGGTCTGAGCCTCCAAAAAGAAGGATTAAAGCTGACATGTCAGGGCCTATGAGAAATAGGTCCTCTGAGATCATGAATCTATCTAGTTTAGAGGCACCTTGAGAAGCCCCTCCTCTCTTGTTGTTCCAGATGAAAGTGCCATTTATTGTTTTAGCATCCACTAATCTCATGTTATTTATGAAGTTCTGAAAGGAAATGGGGTCTCTACCTAGTGTTTTGGTGCCACCTTTTTTCTCTGTAAGAGATTTGATCATATTGAAATCCCCTGCCAGAATCCAGGGCATATCAGGATATCTCTCTCTTAGCTCCTCAAGGGAAGTGAGAAGCTTGAGTTTGTCTTCTAGTTTTTTAGGACTATAGACATTTGTAATCATGTAAATATCCTTATCACCCATAGGTTGTATTAGCAACGTAAGATAGTTCTTGGACGCTTCCGCCTCCAAGATTCCAAGTTTTTGGGGATCCCAAAGTGTAAGAATCGCTCCTGCCGAGTTGTCTGCATTAACCTCTAGATACTCATACTTGCTTAACCATTTGCTATGTATTCTCTAATTTCATCTATCGAGCAATTTGTTTCCCAAATGAAAACCATATATGGTTTTTCTTCTTTTATTCTACTGCTGAGATTTCTTTGTTTCCTTTTACTTCATAAGCCCCTAATATTCCAGGTTGTAAACTTCATTAAGAAAGGTTTGTAAAATAGTAACTGGTGAGATCTTTCATCTTACCTGAGTTGATCACGAGTTTTCCACATTCTATCAACAACTCATTCTGTCTTTTCCTTTCTCTTTTCCTGCTCGGGTTCTTAGAAGTGTGCCTCGGTGTTTCCTCCATTGTCTTCATCCCTCTATTTTCCTGGTTGTCATGGTTTCTTTTGACTCCATAACCCTTCGATTGGGATCTCCATAGGAAGAGTTGTTGAACCCTGTCAAACTCTTCTTTTTGCAGGGAGTCAACTCCTTTGGTAATACCTTGCTCCAGAAACTTTTCTAGATCCAAGTTCTTCCTCTCAAGAATCTCCTGTAGTTCATGATCCTCTGTTCCCGCCTCACTTGGGGTCATCTCATGGTCCCTGTTGAGCTCCACAATGCTCAGTAGATCATCCTATCGCTGGTTGTTCTCTAGTATGTCCTCCATGCTAGTATCCCTATCCTTCTCATTGGTTTTAGTCTCCGATTTCTGGTTTTCCCTGTTATTTCCAACTTCTTCTTCTAAGATTTTGAAACTATTGTGGCTTATTTGCCCATGCTCGTTGATTTTCATTTGGTGCCGCTTTCCTCCTTTCCCCTTACCCCCCACCTTAGTGAAACCCTCGGGATTTTTGCTTGTGGTGGTTTTTTTGTTGCTTTCCAATTTGTTTAATGGGCAGTCTTTGTATAGGTGTCTGTATTCATGGAACTTATGGCACCTAAATGGAACATGCTCATAGTCCACCACCTCCACCCATTCTTCATCATAAACTTCTTAAATGATCTCGTCTGGGAGTGCCCCAAATAGGTCCATTTCCACACAGATCCAAGCGAAGGAAGTGTATTTGCCTCTTAATGTCGCATCTGATGTTCTTATAAAATGCCCTAGTTTATTGTCGATAGCCTTTAGAGACTCGGACAGCCAATAATCTAAAGGAAGGGAGTATAGTCTTATCCTTACTAGTATTGAAGTGAACATTTCTCATTCTAGGACAAAATTCATCACCCATGGTCGCATGTAAAGGCTTGCAGCAGTGTAAAAATAGGGTCCTCCCTCGAACACTCTATCTTTAGCTTCTAAGCTCGTGAACACCACCGTAACGAAGCCCTTGGATCCAAGGTTTATTTCCCCCTTTGGTTTCTAGTGGTTCTTTATCCATGCATGTAAGGCCTTCTCCGTCGACCAAATCCCCATAAATTTGCATATGAGCGCGTGTTCCGCCATGTGATCTTTGTGCACCTGTAGCACTGGGTCACTTAAAACGACCCACGGAGTACTGGTCGACTTAGGTTTGCAGACCCTTGTCACCCTCAAAGGTGCAGCTTTTTGACTGCTACCCTCTTTCCTCTTCTCCCTGTTATCCTCCTCATGATTTACTCTATGTTCATGATGTTTAATATTTCTTGTGTTAGTATCCTTAGTTGTCACCTCTGTTGGTTTCTTGAAGCGATGTAGATTAGTTTCCTTGTTTCTGTTCGCAGATATTCGATTGTAGGACGGAGCAAAACTCCCTCCTCCACGACCCACCATGGTTGCCAAACCCTGACTCAAACCCTAGTTCAAATTGCAGAGCCTCCCTCGCCTTTCTCTCAATAACCTCTAATAGATTTAAATTTACATTACTTATTAGTAGAAACTATTAAACGATCTTGAAATCATGAAGTATACAAGAAAAAGAATTCGATCAACATATTACATAATGATTTCCTCAAGGAAAGCCACAACTAAAAAAAATTCAATCAACACATTACATAATGATTTTTTGGGGATAGCTACAACTATCTGTATATTGCTTTAGTAAGAAAATATGAGAAGATTACAATGCTTTGCTCAAGCCCGAGCAATCTCTGCACTATTTCTATCTGTCTCATAGTTTCCTAGAGAAGCTCAAGCCAATACTTAACCATTTTCTTGCTTGCCTAAGTCCCTATTTCCTTGGGAATTAGCCCCTATTAATTAGGGAGATTCCTCAAAGGAATTGTGTAATCCATCATATACCTTTCTCTAACTGCATGCGCCACTTGTACAGTTCAAATGATTATACAAATGATAGTACATTAAACCTGAACTCAAATATCCACTGGGTAACTCTCAGATCTTGCATGCATGAGTTATTTATGAGTGAATAGTCAGTTAACTAGTTGATGATTGCAGACAACACTGCACTACTAGACCCATTGTGATAAGGTTCAAGGAGTAGGTCCCCCACTTTAATGGAGTCTTGACTCTTGCTAAGTCATATTTCTAGTATTTAATCTTGGGCCTCACCCAAATTAGTATAACAAGTTACCAAATCACCGTGATAAAAATATTTCCAACATTTATTTTGAACCTCACCCAAAATACTATAGCGAGTTACCAAGTCACCATAATAAAAAATTTAAATATAAATTTAAATAAGAGGAAAAAAACTTACTATTATTATCATTTTTAATATAAAATAAAAATAAAATTACAACATAATACACATCACAACACTAAATGATCTAAACATGCAATTTGTATGATACTTAATCAATTTTAAAGTCATGATTAAACTAGACAGTGTTAGATATTTTGTTTACATAAGAAGAAAAAATGTTATGTATGTAATAAAAATATGTCGTCTTCATTACAAAATTCTGAATATTTACTAAATCTTACCCATTATTATTATTTAAAAGATGAAAATAGTATAACTTTTTTTAAAGATAAAAATAGTAAAGCTTAAAACACGCAGAATAGAATACTGGTAGGAGTGAAAAAGTGTCTTTTACGGACTATCAGTGGGTTATCCCATGTAATTTGACATGATTTTTCTTGAATAAGGATGATGAGTAATCCAAGTAACTTGACGTGATTTTCCTTGAATAAGAGTGATGATTAATCCAGGGAACTTGACTTGATTTTCCTTGATTGAATAAGAGTGATGAGTAATCCAGGTAACTTGACGTGCTTTTCCTTAAATAAGAGTGATGAGTAATCCAGCATTTACAAATAACAATCAAAAATCACTCTGATGTTCCTTGAATAAGGATAATGAATAACCCAGATAACTTGCCATAATTTTCCTTCCATAATGGTGATGAATAATCAAGTATTCATGAATAATAATAAAAAATAACTATTCTCCCGGCTGATTTGACCACTGAACTATGATCCATTTCCCCGCCTTGTAAAAAAAAAATACAAAATAACTGGATAACGTCCATACGCAAATTGAACGCAATTTGCGTGACAGTCAAAAGCACGTTCCGCTCGTATTTCTGGCCACCTGTACATAAGGCGCTCCCCAGCATTCTGGACCATTCATTTCCCGAAGCAGCCAGGCTGACTTTTGACCGTGGCTCCCCAAATTTTCTATAAATACATGAGTAGCCACAGCACAGCACAACACATCAGTTTATGACTTTGTTTGCAGTCTTTGGGTAACTGGGACGTGTTGCTGTGGTAGATCAACCATTACGAGAATCGAACTCGTGCCTACCAGCTTTTTAGAATGCAACCTACGGGTGCCACAACTGCGGCTCTCGCAGCAGAGGCAGATTCATCCTCTGACATAAATGATAATGGCAGTACTCGCGATCATAATTTTGGAATAAAGAAGAAACAGCCCAGGGATTCGATGGCGAGTCCGGCCACTCTTGAAATCAAGAAGAAACGGCGCAAAGACTGTAAGAGGAGTCCAAAGGCCACAGTTGTGGTCACAGACCCATATAACTTCCGTGAAAAAGTTCACAAGTTCACAGGAATGCCCACGACCCCTGCTAGCAGTACATCTGAAGAATCTGAGAGGAGGCCTTTGCTCTTCAAGCCGAGAGCACAGCGAGCAGAAATTAATGTACCACTGACCATCTTCCCTGCTCTATCTTCAGCACTCATGAATTCTGCCTATTGCTGCAATTTTCCTTTAGCTGATCATCTTCCCAAACTTCCAGTAACAGAAGGTGATCATCCAGTTGAAATATACACCAGTAATCCCGGTGATCAAACGGTTGAAATCTGTACAAGCAATCCCATGTTGCCGCTTCCTGCTTTCAGTGATTACAAAGCAAGTAATCAGCAATCTGGTGAAAGCGTTTCCTTGCTGTTTGAAGAGCTTTGGGAAGAACTGGGGCTAACTGAAATTGCTGTAATATGAAATTGATATTTCGTGGTCTAAGATGCAGTGGACTGGTCCTAGGAAAAGGTTTTATTTTATGCCTCAAAGCATACCCAAATTGAATGATTGAATGATTTTTTGTGGATTATTTTTTCTTTCCATCCCTATTTTATAGTCATAAATGAAATATGTTATTATATTCCTTTTCAGGTTAGTTTATTGTTTTTGTCTCTTTCAATAAATGAATATAAAGAAATTCCTTTTCAGGTTAGTTTATTGTTTTTGTCTCTTTCAATAAATGAATATAAAGAAGGCTGTATAAAGAAGTCGGGTTTCGAATATTAATTTAAAATTTATTAATTCTATACATTTTATTATAAATTGAAAAATTATTATACAATTATCTAATAATTTATGTTGCATGAGTTTTTGGAACGTGTGAAATTGTTGGGAAACTTGGAGTACGGGTATCGGGAATGGCTAGAGGTTTCCCAAAATTTACAGGAAAATGGCTAATCAAGAGAGAATATTAATAAAAATAAAAATATAATTTATTTTTTTAATTATATAATTTATATAATAATAAAAAATCATATTGAATCAAAATATTCAAATATTAAAATCAATTTAAATATATAATCTCTCCTATATATAAATATATTTATTGTGTGTCTCTCTTCTTGAGTCTCTCCCTTTTATATATATAAAATATTAACATTATGACACATGACAAGTCTTTGAAACAATCTGGCTTAAAAATACAAAGGAACAATTTTACATATGTTTTTTTGGTTATTTTTAAGAGAAAAAGTAAAGAAACTCTAATGTTTAAGCATTGACTACCACATACAATGTGCACACACAATCTTCTACCATATATATACATAAACAACAAAAGAAATACTCTTCAGCATAACATCCCAGATATTGCCCTTACATCTAGGTCCCACACACTTCTTTAGCCCATCAACAGATTGCTCTAGTTTCTCAATTAAGGATATCAGTGTTAAGGATGTCTTTGGCCTTTCTTCATGGGAAGGTTTCAACTTAGGCTCATGTTTTGTGGACAATTCAATGTATTTCTCTACAGGCTTTGTATTCCCCAACCCTATGGAATGCAGGAACTCCAAAAAAAATAGTAACTTTCCCAAGCTCCCATTCCAGCTCCCCCTGAAAAGGGAATGTTCCCATACAGTGCCAAAGCTCAGGGAGAGCTGGAACCATTGGAACAGTTTCCCAACTCTTGGAAAAGGTTCCGTGTAACAGAGCTAATAACAAATAGAATGTGAATTCTTCAAAGACAACAAAATGTGAAGTCTTCAAAGATAACAGAGAAAGATAATCTATTTAGCTAGGGGTTTGGAATTTATTGTGAGGTTTCACTAGAAAAAAAAAAAAACCGAATACATCAACTAGATGAAAAAACAACAAAAAACTTGTCCCATAAGTTATCTTTATCTGGACTGTAAACTAATATTCTTTCTTTCTTTTTTTCATAAAAATAAATATTTCCTTTTCATATCTACTTAATAAAATTATATAAATTATCAAATAACTTCACTGATTTTTTACCCTGGAAATTATGGAAATTCTCGGGAGATTTTGATAAAATCTGGTAGAAAGTTTTGTAAGTCCAATTTACAGGTAACAGTGGTCAAATTTCAAGGTTTTGGGTGCTGAAACCATTTCCACCAAAAAAAACATGATTCAAACGCTATTATTGCAAAATTTCTTAATTTTTTTTCATCTTGCTTTTGATATTTTTGACTGTTCAAGCAATTTTTCCACTTCAATAAACACTTCCAAATATATATTAACCACATTGATTAATATGGTTAAGCTAATTTATTTGAAATTTTTTAATAAATCCATTCTAAGTGGAAGGGCAAAGCTTTTTGTTTTATGAGTTTTTTGCTCTTAATATATTGCTACTGTATTCGTTCTTGTTTAACTGCCGCCTAACAGGTACAAGGTTTAAGATAAACCGGAAGCGGAAATCTAAGTTTTAATGGTGGTGTAACTTTGTGCGAATCATGGCTGTGTAAGAGGGCTGGACAGGGATGTGAGGTAGATGGTTGAATTTCTTAGAACAATTAAATCGATTAGGAACCCAAATTCCTCTGAAAATTTTAATGAGTGAATGAAATATTTTTGCTGCAGAATTTTAATTTATGTTGCATTTTGGGTGCTCCTATCAAACTCCATAAATCAATGGCACGTAAATTAAAATTCAAGTTGGAATTGAAAGGCAAATTTGAATTTTCCTCACATGCCTTCCTTTAATATTTTTATATCTTAATTTCATCGGTTTATATTTATTTTATTTTATAATTACTTAACAACTCCATTTAAATTATTGCTCAATTAAAAAAAATCGCATATAATTAATAAATAAAATTATATTTTTCTCAAATAAAATATTTTTTATTGGAAATAAATAAATTAAACTAAATTAAAAATTTTCATGCAAAAGTTAAGTGATAGATCGTGGTCCCTTTGGGAGCTTTGTAGTGGCTGCTCTCCTGTAGCGAAATACACTTTTTGTGCTTTCTGCGCACTCTTATTGCAAGGCAACAGGGACATAGAAGAATATCTAAGATGATCACTTGGGTCATCTCGCTTCTTCTTAGCCGAAACGCGAGAAGGTATTATTACGCTGGGCAAGGGATGGCCCTAGAACACTGCATGTCGGATTATCGTTTGGTCTCGAATTGATTTTGATATTAAGGATCTACGATCATCCTAGGGCTTCCATCTTTGTTTAGGCAACAACGATATAGCAAAATCGGGGAGGTCGCAGCGGTCAAGCCTACGTGGGTTGTTGCCTAATTATTTTTCTGCTATGGGCCCATGTCACCGCTCTACTGTGACAAAAATGCAGGTTGCGAAGGAGAAGGTACCCATAGTTGTGTGTGGCTCTAGCCGGTCTACGTAGTAGGGAAGAAAGGAAGAGTTGGAATAGGCAGACTTATAGATATTCATTAAGAATTACAAGGGAAATCTATTTTTTCTAAATCATGGATTCAGACTTTGGTGTCTTTTTTTTTGTGAAGAAAAGATGTTTCATGATTATTCTCAGATGAAGGATTATCATATCTCTAGAAGCTCTACCATAATCTTGAATCTGAGGTTGCATGGAGGTGCCCACGAATCTATAAACTTGGGCAGATTTGTCTCCTACAATGATGTAGTGCAAGGGAAAGGTTTCAAACTAGTGGATCTACCTCAATACAAACCAAGACCTTACATTGTAGAACAAATGGAATAAGTGGCATCCACGGATGTAAATCTGTCAAAGGTAACGCACTTCTTTTCTTCTCCAATCTAGGGCTGTGATCTGCAAGTTCAACTGTTTTTGTCCTAGAACTGATGCTTTACATCATTGAGCCTTGTCAACCTGGACCACAAATTGCGATATTTATTTATGCTCCAAGGGTTTTTTTATTTTTCAATAACATACTCAGGAAGATTGGAGAAAGTATTAAATGATGGGTCATGGTTTTAGGGAAGAGTTGGGCTCTTCATCACCCTGAGGTTCCCAATTTTTGTTGCCACAATAATGGTGATCTCAACATTGCTAGTATGGGTGAGACTACCAAACCCCCTCCCCGCACCCCCATTCCTTTCTGGTATCACAAGGTTCCAGAGGAAATCAGGAAACAACCTTGAAATGTTAAAAAAGATGGACCACGAAAGAATAGAGAAAGGTCTATTCACGTTTGCCATAATGTGAAGAAATAGACCTTAGTAAAGGTATACTGGATCACATTTAGCTAAAACACAAAAAGTTCAATGGACCCAATTGTTCAATTACGAAAATACAAAATTTAGATGTTGTATATGTTACCAAACAAGACAACATCAGAACACATGCTTGTAGGCAAAAAAAAATGTCAAAAAAGAAAGAGGGGTGGGCCCAAAAAACAAAAAGATGGCAGCCTTCTCATCCTTACCTCTTAGAAGAGGAAGAAGAACTATAGAGCGCCCTATAAACCAAACAAAAGGAGATGCATTGGTTCAAAATGGAAATGCAACCCATATGCAGAAGGGCACTAAGTCAGAAGAGATACAAGCATCAGAACAACAGAAAAAGAAGGCCCTATAAACCAAACAAAAGGAGATGCATTGGTTCAAAATGGAAATGCAACCCATATGTAGAAGGGCACTAAGTAAGAGATACAAGCATTAGAACAAGAAAAAGAAGGCACACGAGCTCAGACTCAAACAAAGAAATCCCACCAAACCAAACAAAAGGAGATGCATTGGTTCAAAATGGAAATGCAACCCATATGCAGAAGGGCACTAAGTAAGAGATACAAGCATTAGAACAAGAAAAAGAAGGCACACGAGCTCAGACTCAAACAAAGAAATCCCACCAAAGACATCACGAAGTAATAGTTTCAAGGGAATGGTAGAAGGTCCAGAAAAAGAAAAGCTAAATCAAGTTTGAAATTTAATTTTTAAGTTAACTCACAAGATTTGAACCTTGAATCTCATTGTTTACATAATACTTCATATCATGGCAATCACCAATTGCACTAGCCCCATGGGCTTGAAATGTTATTTTTAGTTTTATTTTTAATTATTTTAATTAATCATTCAATTTACTATTATTAAATTTATTTTATTTATTTTTTTTATTGATTGTAATTGATTATTTTATTAGTTAAAATTGTGTTTGAAAATTAGTTAGTAATTTATTTAATCGCGTAATTTACAATAAAATATTTTTATTTACTCCAAATTTTACCGAGTTATCATATATTTTAGCATTTTCCCAACTTGATTATAATTAAAAAGACCATAAACAGTAAACTAGTACACCAATATAAATTAAATTTCTAATAAAAGTAGATATTTTAGCAATTTCCCAACTTGATTATAATTAAAAAGACCATAAATACTAAACTAGTGCACCCATATAAATTAAATGGCTAATAAACCCGGATAAGGAGTACTTCATAATAAGTATGGAAATGTTTACTTCATAATACATCTCAATTTGCTCAAATTTAAAAAATTATAACTTTATTTTGAATTTTAGTTATTGTAAAAATAATTAAAATATGAGTTAAACATATATACATTTCAAAAAACATGAAACAAGATTCTTAAAGTTATCCTCGCTTTACCATGGAGATTCTTAATCTATAAATAGACTTTGTTATAATAGCATGGGTTAATACCATGGTATATCAATACCACATGCCCAAAAAATCATAACTTACACTTATCCATATGACATTTTTTAATTAATCAATTTAGTTAAAATAGTAAAAGGGCATATAACTACTTTGGAAATAAATCTAAATCATTAATTTGTGGATACTAATACAAATATTTTAGAATATTTCATGAAGGCTAAATCCTGTCATCCACTTTATAATTATCAATAATTAAATTAAAATTTTAAAAACTCTATTTCAAAATAAAAAATTATATATATATATATATATATAATTTTAATTATAATATTAATATCCATAACCAACAAGGATTAAACAAATAATTATCATTCATATATCATATACTAAATACCTATTTTCAATTACATCATTGTGCAACTACTGTGAAACATATTTATCGATATATCTAAACCACCACTCCACGTCAAGGTTATTAAATGACAAATAAGTTATATTCAAACAATTAAGACTTAATAACAGGTATCCATCATTCACTAAAAGTTTCAGTTTCAATGTCAACCCTAGCCATAGGAAAATGTCATATTCTCAATTTCCCATTGAAATTCTCTTATATGCATAAAAAAAATTGATTTAATATGTAGCTTTAACCTCCCATGAACCTCAGCATAAACCTAATTGCTCAACGTAGTAAATATCTTTCAACCATAAAATCACAAACACAACAAACAAAAAGCGAACTCATATCATACACCCAAAACACATGTATAAAGAAATAGAGAAAATATGATACGTGAATGTTCTGCACGAAATAGGAGAAATCAGAAATAATGAATAGAAAAAATATGGTGTGTAACAAAAATGGGAAGATAAACTATATTATGTAAAAATATGTTGATATTATTTTTAATCGGTAAAGGTACAAAAATAATCTAATGATTCAAGATTGTGTAATTTTTTTTAATAGTGGGATAGATTTAAGAAATTAGATTCTCGGTTGGTAGTAATAAAAATTAGTTAATTTTTTATTAGAAATTTATTATAAATTTAAATTATTAATTGTAATTTATTAAGACAATAGATTTATATCTATTCTATTTATGAGTGGAAATAATTAAACAATTGTGGAATCACGAAGTATATAAGAGAAAGAATTCAATCAACACATTACATGATGATTTTTTCAGGAAAGCCATAACTACTATCTGTGTATTGCATTAGTAAGAAAATATGAGAAGATTACAATGCTTTGCTCAAGCCCGCGCAATCTCTGCACTATCTCTATCTGTCTCACAGTTTCCTAGACAAGCCCAAGCCAATACTTGACCAATTTCTCGAGTAATCTCTGCATTATCACGAAGCATACAAGAGAAAGAATTCAATCAACACATTACATAATGATTTTTGTGGAAAGCCGCAACTACTATCTGTATATTGCATTAGTAAAAAAATATGAGAAGATTACAATGCTTTGCTCAAGTTCGAAGAATCTTTGCACTATCTGTATTTGTCTCACAGTTCGCTAGACAAGCCCAGGGCAATACTTAACCAATTTCTGGCTTGTGTAAGTCCCTATTTCCTTGCATTGTTTCTTAGGAATTAGCCCCCTATTAATTAGGGAAATTCCTCAAAGGAATTATGTAATCCATCATAGACCTTTCTCTGACTACATGCACAACATGTACAGTTCAAATGATTATACAATTGATAGTACATTGTCCCTGAACTCAAATCTCAACTAGGTAACTCTCAGATCTTACATGCATGAGTTATTTATGAGTAAATCATTAATTAAGTGGTTGATGATTGCGGGCACCACCGCACCACCGCACTACATGCATGAGTTATTTATGAGTAAATCATTAATTAAGTGGTTGATGATTGCAGGCACCACCGCACTACTAGACCCATTGCGATAAGGTTCAAGGAGTAGGCCCCAATTTAATGGAGTTTTGACTCTTGCTAAGTCATATTTCTAGTACTTAATCTTGGGCCTCACCCAAATTACTATAAGAAGTTACCAAATCACCATGATAAAAATATTTCCAATATTTATTTTGAGCCTCACCCAAAATACTTTAACCAGTTACCAAATCACCATAATAAAAAATTTAAATTTGAATTTAAATAAGAGAAAAATCTTACCTATTTATATTACTATTATTAAAAATAAAAAATAAAATAAAATAAAATTACAACATAATACACATCACAACACTAAATAATCCAAATATGTAATTTGTACAATACTTAATCAATTTTAAAGTCACATTCAAACAAGACAATATTAAATATTTTGTTCACATCACAAGAAAAATTGTTATGTTTGTAATAAAAATATGCATTTTCCATTCCAAAACTCTGAATATTTACGACATCTTACCCATTATATTATTTAAAAGATGAAAATAGTATAACTTTATTTTAAAGATAAAAATAGTAAAGCTTAAAACATGCAGAGACACTGGTAGGAGTGAAAAATTGTCTTACTGATTATCAGGGGTTATGTCAAATAACTTGACGTGATTTTTCTTGAATTAAGGTGATGAGTAATCCAGGTAACTTGACGTGGTTTTCCTTGAATAACAGTGATAAGTGCCGGCCAGCACGTTCATACGCAATTTGCGTGACAATCAAAAGCACGTTCTACTCTGTACTCTCCTTCAGTGTTCAAAATTGAACCCTTCCTAGCCCTTCTTTAGGCCCCTGGCCCTTCCTAGAAGGGCTAAAAAAAAATTACACTTCTAAAAAAATTTAATATATCAAAATCACTCATCCATTACAAAGGTTAAATTTTTTAATTTCAAAAGAAGGGAAATATTTCTAATAACTTGTCAATACTTTTTTACATTTACGATAATTTCGAGTCTGTACTGCACATAAATCACTTTGACTAGTGATAGTTTTGTAGAAGAGACAAGTCAAAGTCCAAATGACCTCATAAAATTTAATAGTTATGTCATGATTTGGGGACGTTTCCTTCAGGCCCCCAACTTACGCCAACATGATGCAACTTGCAAAAATAAGACATGCAACAGTCATGGCACTATTACACCTAGCACAAGGTGACAAAGCACATTGAATAACCATTCAACAACTATGCACGTGCTCTCGCTCCTCTGTAATTATCCTCGAGTGCGCTTTCCCTGCATCCAATTTTTCCATTTTCATTTGAATTGGAACCCATCATCCACAGTATGAACGTTATCGTTCGACACTAAACTATAAGGTATTTTTTCATTATCCTCCTCATATCTTCATTAACATTTGGTTTTTCATTCTGTGGATTCTTTAATGCAACACTCCTTGAAGTAATGACAGCCTTCGTAGTCACACAATGTATCTTGGGCACCATAGAATCCACACCCCAAGAAATCAACGTTGTGGCTAGATACCCTGAATGCAATTGCTTTCCATCCTTCCATCCCACGCATGGGTGGTCAAGTTGTTTTCTACATTGTTAATGGTGCAAATTTTTATTTTCATAATTATATGAATCTACCAACTATGAAAATAATATCTAGCATATATCGAGGGTATTGGATTCCACAACTATGACACTCTCATTCAAACTCTTGCTTATTTTGCTTCGTTTCTTAAATCCATACAGATTTCTTGTCCAAGTACCATTTTTCATGAAGTGTTTATTCTCTATCATAAAGCTATAAGTTTCCTTGAATGTTACAAAACATAATTCAACAAATAAATGAATAACCTATCAAGAAATCTATAGTCAAATCCTATGGCATGTTGCTAAGGTTGAATTTTTTCTATTTCAATCTTGCTAAGGGATTTTTAATTTATGTATTTACTTATTCTATTTTTTTAATTTAATAGTATAAATATTGAAAAATATCTCCTATTGGTCATCCTAATAAGGATAAAATACAATTGTCAATTGTTGAATCATTTGTTCTTACGCAACATTATAATCAACCATGTAATATTCAAAATGAAGTTGATGCTCATCTACATGAATATGATGAATCAAATTGTCTAGAGCTTATTGAAATAGAAAACCCATCAAAGAAAAACAAAATAATATTCAACTTAAATGGAATGCAAGGTTTCCATGGGCTTATGTTTTAAAACATCTAATGGTAATGAAAGGATAAAATGTTCTTGACGTGTTAAATTTAAAAGTGAGACTCCATTTTCAAAAGAGGGAACTTACACTCTTCAAGTTATTGGTATAAGTGGCCATGCAAAATCAAAAGCTCAATTTTTGTTTTACAACTTTTGGAGGGAAAAAGCAATTGAAGCAATATTCCAATCACTAAACATGTAGAACTAATGGTAAATGTTGGGAAGGAGAAAATTATATAAATGATTGAAAACATGTATTTTGTTACTATACATGATTTATCTTTAGAAATGTATAAGTCAATATGTGAGTTGAATTGTTACAAATGCCACACCAAGAAAATATTTTCAAGTTGCTAAAGAGGTGTATTGGGACAATCTAAAAGAGAAGATTTTACCTAGGTAATTTTACTCAATTTTAGTTGATGAAAGCACTCGTCAAATTATGGAACACCACTTGATTGTTTATATTCAATATTTGATGAATGGAGGAAGAGGTCAATGTTTAACAAAGTTTATATGTTTACTTCAAATAAAGGATGTAATTGCTCAATGTATGTATGATCTAGTGAGAACTCTTTTAGCATAAATGGATTTATATTTGATTAAGTTTGTTGGTTTTGGTTCAAATGGTGCATATTCCATGAGGGGTATTCATGAAAGTTTATCTCCTAAGCTTCGTATGCTCATGATTTATTAGTTATCCATTGCATAACTCACATGGAAGCATTGACAATCAACAAGGCTTCATCTCATTTTCTAGAGTTGCAATATATTAACAAATTCGAAACAAAGTTTATTCATGGCTTGGAAAATCAACTAAAGGACATGGAAAATTGAGAGAGCTAATGTATACATTTCAAATCACTAAGCTAGTGGTCTTACAAATTCATCAAATTAGGCGGCTCTCAAGTGGAAAGGTCATGGAAAGACTTGTTAAACTCAGGCATTATTTGTTAGGATTGGGAGTTAGGGGAGAAACAAATGTATGAGTTCGAAAAAATATTTTAAGTGCAAATTTGCATCCATATACTTGCAGACATGCTTGTTGAATTAAATAAGTTGAATCGAAAGTTCGAAGAGGATCATGTTGATATTACATATATTGACACTACTTTAGATGTTTCTATTAGCATGCTTTGTAAACAATTTTTGGAAAGCATTTTTAGTGTAGATGCAGTGCATATGTCTTACTTTTTAGTTAAAGCATAAAGAGGAACCCTTGAATTTGCATGTCTCCAAATAATACAACCTAGGTGGAGGGTGAATTAAACCCACTAGTTACCACTCGAGCTATTGTCTTTTAACCTTAATCATTATTTTTAACTAACACTAAATCACGATAAGAACACTTAATAAATTTTAAAATACTTATGAAGAAATAAAATAACATAATATAATTTTTAATAAAAATTGATTTACAAATTTTAAGCTTACATAAAAATAAAAAATAAATTATAATGTGAAAAAATATTTATAAAAATAAATTAATTAAAAATTAGATTAAAAAAAAAAAGTAAGTAATTCCCCTGATTGGGTTGATGAGCAACGTGGCAACGAAATTTGTGGGGCGGCAAGGAGGGGGGGCCACCCTACCACCTCCCACAACATTTAAGAGGGGCTTGGCGTGGCTGCCCTACCCCATGCATAACACATGCAAACTTTATTCTCATTCTATACGATGGACAGTCTCCCTCTGATAATTGGTCCTATGAAATAAGGCTTTGCTATTTGGCATTTATGGTGGGTGTGGTCGACCTGTTTCTTGTGTGAGAAGTGGGAGACACAACCAAAATGAGAACTAGGATGTGCAAATATTTAATGCCATGAGACACAATGAAATTCTCTGGGGTTGAAAGCAGTGGTTGTTAGTGGCTCCACCCTGTACTCAGGATTTGCAAACTTGTTGGCTCCGGTGAAGCAGGACAATGGTAGTAGGTTACTGACTTATTTCTCACCCCTTGTGGTTTATAGTTATGGCTTTGATTTCTCTGGTTTATGTCTAGTGGTAGCTTTCTAAATCCTCTTGGAGTGCACTAGGTCTTGTTCTCTAATGTTCTCTAGCTCAAGGGGGTATTTATTTGGAGGTGGTTGTCTATGTTTATGGTGTACAGGACGTCTTGCTCTTGTTAGCTCGAGTCACCCCATATTCTTTGTACCTTCGGGCCTCTCTTCTGTTTAGATCAATTTCATTTCATCCTTCTCAACCTAGGTCTAGTGTGGGTCCATTATCTAGCTTGATTTTTTATTTTCTGGTATATTAAGCCACTGCAATACTTGCATAGTCGTAGGGGTGTTAGGGGCAAAGTCCATCAAAATCGATCATATGCTTAAGCCTAAGCTCAAGAAGTCATGACCATTTTTCACTTTGTTACTCTTCTTAATATATGTGAGGAAATTTTCTAACTCGAAACCCTCACTATAAGTGACCTCCAGGCATACTCAAACTCTAAGATCATGGAGGAAGTAGCTAATCGGGTTCCTGACCTTGGTCATATCAGGGGAAGATGAAATCAGAATTTGAACTTTATCACCCTCGATTAGTAGCTGAAAACTCTTTTAGACAAAGTCTTGAAAGAGAAACATAAAGACCAAAATGATATCATCTCTTCATTAAACAAGATTAAGCGGGTGCAACGACATCAATACTCATGTTTGGAAAGCTTGGATACTTCACTGGCTCATGTGGAAAGCCATCTTCAATGTAATTTGAAGCCTTTTGTCCCTACCGGTACTAGTGTTCAAGGCCTTGCTTTAGTGACTTCCTCTGACTCTTGATCACTTGACAAGATTTGCTTTAGTTTTTATATTCTTTATGTAACTTAAATCTGTTTGTTTGAGTTTCTTTCAACATCAGACTCATTATTTTTTACAATTGTTATTAAATTATCGATTAACAGATGTGGTTTCCCAACGTGACGAAATCAAACCAATAGTAATATAGATTGTGATGAACTATGATGACTAGGATGATGTAATGTGAAATTTTGAGGTAATGAAAACTACCTTTAAAAAAAAACATAAAAGAAAAAATAAGAAATTTACACAAACAAATTTAAAAAATTAACGTAAAAAATACAAAAGAAGGACAAATACAAAAGATGAATTTATTTAAAATTGATGCAATCTTTTTGCAAGTTAAATTTCTATTACCTGCTTTCAAATTACATCCCTAGTACAATAGATTTACAACCCTCCCATAAAACTGGTGCATCGGCCATAATCAATATATAAAGCTTGCTTACATGGACAAAACTAGTACATTAGCAACAACTCTGATCTTGGAACCCGCCAATAATCATGGGTGTTTTCTAATTCCTTTCCTTTCCTTTGTACATCAATCCATTCTAAGGGCTTGTTTGGAACTATCGAAGAGGAGACAATAACTACTTTTATTGAGACATGTCTACTTCTGGAGGGTCTTCAATGTTGGTTACATCCTTATCACTTCTGAATGATTCGATTCATGGAAGCGCTTATGTCCACTCATAGGTGAGGCCAAAATTATAGATGATTTTCGTTCAAACCTATTTGTGGAGAGAATCCCAACATCAAAGGAATGAGATGGGACAACCTATGGTTGCACTGAGGTTGTATGCCTTGCATTTTTTGAAGGTGTTTTTGGTTGTTTCTTGTTGCCTTGCACAGGAGAAAAAGGTTGCTTAGAACCCTTTGAAGTTTTAGGATATTGCAACCCTTAGGTATTTTTCATGTCCACCGAGGGTGGAGAGGGTCCTTAAGAAGAAGGGCGTACATTCTAGAGATGACCAAGCAGTTGGCAGATCCTACAACAAAAGGTTGTCTTCTCATAATTTATTGGTTGGAAGTAAACAACTCCCCTCCACTTCAAGAAGATTTTATCAGCGAATCCCTCACTGAGGTCAACTTCAAAACATATATGTACAAAGGTTACAATACCCTCCACTATCATATTTGTGTCAACCTTAATAAATCAACCCAGGGTATTACCAATATCGTCTTAAATATCTAGGTGCATGAGATGAAGAGGCAGATTAATGAGTCAAAACCAAACAAGAGTGGCAACATTGGCATAACTAGGGGGTTAAATCCTGCAAACCATGGTTGAAGAAAAATCCAAAATCAATCCCATAACCATAGTCCAATATCAAGGACCCCTTTTCGATCCTCTGGATTCTTGAAATATGCTATAAAGTAACCTTTTGAGTAGAAGAATAGATATGTATTCGAAGACTAGGTCTTAGACACTCAATCCCAAAGGACAAATGTTGAAGTCTAAAATCCATTGAATCGAAAAATAAGAGCATGCTCCATGTAGTCATCATTGACAGAGTCAGATTGATTATTTGGCGCATCAATAGATGGGATTTTTTCAATCTAATCCACAATGAAGGTTGGACTTGAGAGCTATTTAGGAGACCGGTGCATGATCCCTGGCTTTATGGATTGTTTAAAAGATATGGGTTGAGAGGAAGAGAGCACTCCCCTTTCTTGAGCTCCAACTTGCAATCTAGAAACTAGATTTATTAACCAGTCCTTTACTACACAGTGTTCACTTAGCATATTCATGTCCTGAAGTTGTTGGCCCTTATAAAGAAGATGCACATATGCAGAGAGGATTCTTGTCCATTCTTGAATCTTGACTACAAGGGAGGAAACCAGATCAGCAGCTCGCAACTACAAATAGAAGGTTCCCCTTAGAGGGGCCTCACAAGAACTAAAAAGGTCAAAAGCTAATTGAATCATTGATTATAACATGAGGGATATGAATCTGGCTGCACATAGTTTCCCAAAACTATCTTCCACTCATGAGAAATGAAAAAAGAGTGGGTCTGCACCAAATATTTTAAGACAAGACCCTCAGTCGCAATGATGACGCCAAGACCATGGACAAAGGTTAGCTTATCATAAATTGCAATAGGGCTATGGTTAGGATTAGTCGCAGCAACGACAACATCAACTCGAGACCGTCGTTGCTGAATGGAGAACAATAACGAAGTCGATCGGATAACAATCACTAGGTCACCCAATGCATTGGATGGCGATGAGCTCAGATTCTTCAGTAAGGTTACAAATTTCTCGACATTATTGTCGAATGCCATAATGGCATTAGTCAGATCGTGCATAACCATGGTTGCAACTATTCTCTATTGGTTTCTAATAAAACTAACACATTTTTTAACCAAAACAATCTTTTTTATTAAGTTATTGGTAAAAACAAATATTTATAACATTATCAAATTCTTTTTGTATGTTTATTTTATTGATGTCAAATTTCTTAATAAGTAATTATTAAAAAATCATTGCTTTTTTGTTATAACATAAATTATTATAATATTATTGCCTTTAATGTTGATTGCAAGAACACGAGACAAAAAATATTTTGCTTAGTAACTAAAATCATTTAAAAAAGTGAATAATAAATATGCTCAAAGGTTGATGGTTTCTATATCAAATGTAAATATTTCATTTTTATTATTAACGTCACTTTGAAAGTTTTTGGTTTCACTTTTGTTTTACACAAATCTTACTATTTTGAGCTTCCTTCTTTCTATAATACTTCACTCACATACTTACATTTTAGCCTTTGCATATATAAAAATAGGGATTTTCTTTTTTTTTCAAAGAAATGGGTAGGAATTCTCTTATTAAAAAAAATCCAGTTACTAGGCTAGAACCTTTACATATTCCAATATTTTTTGGAGGTTTGAAATTGAGCACGAGGGATCAATCCAAACCCTCAAATGAGTTCCCCATGACACAAAATTTCAAACTCTTTCCAACTAAAAAATCTCCAAAAAACTCCCAATATCTAATACATTTTACATTCCATTTTTCACTACTTTTGTTTTGACTTAGTATAACTTCTTGTTTTTCTTGGTGAAATGTCTTTTCTTTTCTTCTCAATTTGAGTCAAGCTCGTGTTTTCTTCAATTTCTGGTGTATCATTCTTCGTCAAGTGAAATTTGGATTCTTCCTCATCTGTCTGATCTTCCCAACAAAATGTTTTCCAACAAGAATCCTTGTGGATTCAGGAGGGGATCATTTTTCCACAAAGGTTTGTTGTTTTTCTACTTTTGCCGAGTTTGAAGGATCCTCATTGGAATTCGTTATTTACTGCTTAGATTTTGCTGTTGTTGATGCAAACTCTTTGGTTGTTCCTGCTTCCTTCTTGTCTTCCCATTTTTTATTATCCTGAAGCACATTCTCTTTAAATTTCATATAGTGAATACCATGAGCTTCTTCCCACCATTTGGGCCTTGGGGTTTTTATTATTATTATTATTTCTTTTATTATCTTTGTTGCTTTGTAAACACTTGGGCCAATTTTTAATTACGTGTCTCGTTTCATAGTATGCTCTACATCATAAATAAATATTGTCATAATCGAGCTTTTGGACCCAAACATTGTTTGGAGCTATCAGATTAATTTCCATGGGAAAACCCTTTGTTGAAGTCAATCTCCACACATATTCAGGTATAATTAGTCTTAAAAAATTGAAGTTTCAGGACAACAACAATAAAACTTTACCAACGCATTCCCAATAGAGGAAAGCGACAGAAGTTTCCAAAATTGCAAGAGAAGGTTCGTAAGCCTTACCCACATTGAAGCAATAGAGATTTATGTTGTTACCAGATCAAAAGTGGGAATCTAAGGCTGCATGAAGAGATCAACATTACCCCAAAACAACAAATCAACTTCACAAATGGCCTTTTTGTCCTTTATATTAACAAAAACCACAACGAAAATGTTTAGAAATGGCAACAAGAAATTCCAGTTTAATGTGTCCTTGAATTAAACTGTGAATTAAAATAGAATTATTTTCTCATAGCAATTTGAAAATAGTTAATTAAGTTTGATTAACTTAATTAATTTAGGAAACTCGAATTGGAAGCCTTTTAAAAGACATGTATATGTTCTCCCTAACTTATAGGAGTTCAGGATGAATTATGAATGAGTTGTAATTAGTTAACTCAGTTTATTGAGTTAAGTCTAGTTAAATTAGTTTCAATCAGTTTCAGGAACTAATAGTGAGTAAACAGTCAGTTGGGACACTGGTGACCTAATTAGTTATACTCTAGTTAACTGAAGATTCCACCATAAAAAATGTATGCATGTTGATTCTGAGAAAGACCTAGTTGAGACTAGAGTGCAAGGACAGTGTACTATTTGTTTTAGATTTTTCTAAGTTTCACTGACAGTGCATGCAATCAAGAACTCATCCTTGAGGGATTGCACTATTTTTAGAGGCTTTATTTCCCTTTAAATACAAGCTATCCTTTATAGGAATTACATATTGGAATAGAGACTTGGAGAGCTTGTGAATTGGCTAAGCTTTGGCCTTGAGCTTGTTTATGAGTTGGAGATTGAATTTGTTGAGTGCTGGGATTTTT
>APFE031109750.1:46356-71309 GCA_000404065.3 Pinus taeda | reverse complement strand
TCTTCATAACATTCTGGTTCACCAGAATCAGTCAACAATACATAATATAATGAAGGAGAGTATCGTTTAGGGGGTCTAATTATCCTGGTAGATCTTCTAACACCACTTTCAGGTGTTTGAAGTGCTTGTTGCTATTTTGGTTGTTGTTCTAGCTGTTGATCATTATGATTTTCAGGTACCATCATTTTTTCTGTGATCTCGTCAAGCACTGTGTATTTTCTGTTTTCTTTTTCATGTTTCTTTTGTTATTGTTGATCCTTATACAAAACCTTTTCATTGAATATAACATCTATGCTCCTAATGATTTTATGTTTCTCATAATCATAAAAGCGATAACCAAAATCATTAACACCATATCCAATAAAGGTACATTTCTTTGATTTTGCCTCAAGCTTTGTTCTATTTTCTTTATTAATGTGGACAAAGGCTTCACAACCAAAAGTCTTTAAAAAAGAGTAGTTTACCTTTTTAACTGTCCATGCCTCCTTTGGAATACCACCATCCAAGGAACTTGAAGGCCTTCTGTTTATTAGATAAACAGCAGTATCTACAGCATCTGCCCAAAATTGTAAAGGCAATCCTGCATGCAATCTCATGCACCTTGTAGGCTCCATGATTGTCCTATTCATCCTTTCTGACACGCCATTTTCTTGTGGTGTTCCTGGAACTGTCTTCTCTCTACGAATTCCATTTTCTAAACAGTACCTATCAAACTCTTTGCTGCAATATTCACCTCCACTATCTGATCTGAGACACTTCAAGCTTTTTCCTGTCTCATTTTCAACCAAAGCTTTCCATTTCTTGAAAATATCAAATACATCAGATTTATTTCGAATACAATAAATCCAAGTTTTTCTGGTTGCATCGTCAATAAAAGTAACATAATAACGAGAGCCACCAAGAGTTGATACCTGAGCAGGTCCCCATACATCTATATGCACAAGCTTTAATTTTCTTCTCTTCTTTTCTTTCCCAACTCTAAGTAATCTGACTCTATTTTGTTTTCCATAAACACAATTCTCATAGAATTTTAAATCAACATGCTTCAAACCTGGCAACAAATTTCTTGAGTGAACAATCTGCATCCCCTTCTCACTCATGTTCCTGAGCCTATGATGCCACAATGTCGTATCTTCTCCTGTATAGGTTAAAGCATTGACAGAATTAGAAATACCATTGCATAAATACAATGCACCAACCTTTCCTCCTTTTGCTATTACCAAGGATCCTTTAGTGACCTTCCAGGTTTTATCTATGAAAGTAGTTACGCAACCTTCACCTCCCAACTGCCCTGTTGAAATTAGGTTTTTCTTCAAATTTGGAACGTGCCTTACCTCCTTCGATAGCCACTAGTTTCCATTTCGTTGTTTTATGAAAATTGTACCTATTCCAATGATTTTACAGGGTTTATCATCACCCAATCGAACCTGTCCAAAATCTCCTTGAACATAATCATGAAAATGTTTCTTATCAAGTGTGGCATGGAATAAGGCCCCTGAATCTACCACCCAAGCATCAATAATATTTTCTAATGAAAGAAGCAAAGCATATTGCAACACATCACCTGTTACATTCGCTTCATGATTAGTTTCTTGTTGCGCATCTCCATGTTTTCCCTTACAAGACTTACAATCTTTCTTCAGGTGTCCTTTCTTCCTGCATTTCTAGCACACTATCCTCAATCTGGACTTGGATCTACCTTTTCTTGACTTACTGCAATATCCTGGGCTCTTTCCTCTTTCCATTTTTCTTCCCCTAGTCTCTGTAGTCAAAGCATTACCTGATGTCTCACCGGAGCTTTTCCGTCACATTTCCTCGCTAAGGATTGCACCGACAACATCATCAAACTTTAAAGTACTAGATCTAGAGATAGAGTTACTAATGGCCATAACTAAACCATTCCAACTTTCTGGCAATGAGAACACAAATAACAAAGCCCTAACTTCATCATCAAAATTTAACCCTACAGAACTTAACTGACTTGTAACTGTATTAAAATCATTTGAATGGTCTACAACATATCCACCTTCTGACATATTCATATTAAATAAATGCTTCATAAGAAATACCTTATTTGAGGCCGACAGTTTTTCATATAGTTTGGCCAATGCCGACATTAAACCCTCTGTTGTCATTTCCTTTGAAATATTAAACGCTACCGACGTTGCCAGGCACAGTCGTATTGTTCCAAGTGCCTTTCTGTCGAGAATATCCCATTTTTTGTCTGTCATACTCGTCATATTCTTTGCCTTTCCTCTCAATGGTAGGTACAGATCTTTTTGATACAGATAATCTTCAATCTACATATTCCACAGTTGGTAGTTTTGGCCGTTGAATTTTTCGACCCTAAACCTACCATCTTCCGCCATTTCTCCCACTCGAACCAAGAACCCTTCTCTCTTGCGAGTTTATCAGCCAAATAGACCTTCGGCTCTGATACTAATTGTTAGAAAATTATATATTACAAAGTAATGGAACACATAAAATATTGCAGAAATATAAACACAGAAAACCCATAAAACAAGAGAGCCACAGATATACGTGGTTCACCCAATTTGGGCTACGTCCACGGAGAAACAACCAGTCCTTCCTTTTATATTAACCAGCAAACTAAAGAGATACAACCTACAGTAGATCTGATGTAACACCCTCATTGCTCTCAATCTCCTCTCTCTTCCTCACTCAGAATACAGATATACATAGACGCAATACAATTCCCTCATATATATTAAGGGGTTGCCTTCTAGGGAAAAGAACCCTAAATTAAACATAACTTCTACTGTCAGATCATCTGTCTAATAAACAACCCATATTGACTAGAAATTACTAGACTTTTACAAGGCAATTTTACATATATTTTTAGCTTTGGGGGCGTTGCCCCCGAACCCCCGCCGAGGGACTACTGGCCCCCAAACCCCCCATCCCTGGGGGATCGGCCCCCCCAAACCCCCACGGGGGGACAAGCCCCCCGCATGGAGGGGTGTACAATCTTCCTAGGGTATACATCCGGCTGAAACCTTTGAATACAAAAGATAATCAAGCTCCACACCCAACAGTTTTGGAGGTCAAGGTATCGGCTTGATCACTGAGACTGCACAGTGTGTAGTCCTGGGAGGAAGGAATTGCACATTGTGCAATGTCAAGAGGCAAGGTCGCAGCTTGAGGGATGATACTGCACAATGCACAGTTCAGGAGGGTTAGATGAGGCTAAGTTGCTTGGTCATAAGCTTTTCCGAATTTGGCTAAGTGTGGGATCGATGAAGCTGATGCAAATAGTGATAGAACTTGACTATGATCACACACTTAGAACACTTGATGACCACGAAATGAACGATCGCAAGATCCATAGTAGGCTCCAAAATTCAAGTGTAGGTAAAATTTTGGAGGGTGTTTGTCACAATGACAACAATAGGTTATTGTTCTATCCATAAAATAGATAAGTTGGTTGATCCTTGCACACATAAATGTTTTATACGCAGAGGTGTATTATTTCATGAGTTTGCATATGAAGGCTATAAGGATGATAGATATTATGCATGGCATATTCCTCATCAGTATGATGATGTCAAAGAGGAATCATATGATAAATAGGAACATAAAGGGGAGGAATAATCTAGTGACATGGACACCTCTAGCAGCCACAACACACCAAGAGGAAGAGATAATTCATTACAAAGAAAAAGAAGAAATCAATGTAGTGAAGCACCAAGAAGTTCAAATCGTCAAACTTACCCATCAATAAGATTTAAAGATTACACCTTAATGACTAAATTAATGAATGTCATCAAATCTTTGAATTTTAAAGAAGCTAATGAGAATAAAGAGTGAGTAGATGCAATGAAGGAAGAATATGAGTCCATAATGAAGAATTATATTTTGGAATTAACAAAATTTCTTGAAAACAGAGTTCCCATGGGATCCAAATGGTTGTTGAAACCAAAATTTAAATTTGATAAATGTATAGATAAATATAAGGCTAGGTTAGATGCGAAAGGATACTCATGGAAAGAGGGAATTGATTATGAATAAACTTTTGCACTTATAGCTAAGTAAAATATAATTAGATTGATGATTGCTTTAGCTACAAAAAATAAATGGAAATTACATAAGATAGATGTTAACTCTTTTTTTAATGGGAAACTAAAAGAAAAAGTATATATTGTTTAGCTAGAAGGGTTTGTTAAAAAGGGTCAAGAGCAGCTTGTTTGAAGATTAACGTATGGTTTAAGACAGGTACCAAGATCATGGTATGTGAATATTGATTATTTCTTTTTCAAAAAACTTTTTTGTAAACCAAAAGTGAACCTAATTGTGCCGAGAGGCACTCTACGGCCCAATATGGGGGTAGATCGCACATTAAAATGTAAACATGTAAATGTAAATGTAAACGTAAACGTAATGTTTAACATTTAACATATAACATTCTATTTAAAAATCAATCTAATTATTATTATCTATAAACACATATAAATTTAAAATATAAATATGTTTACGAACACTCAAAAAAGAGGTATGGTAAATAAATATAAGTATAAATAAACTATAGGTATGGTAAATAAGTAAAACTTACTTTTATATTTAATCCATAAACCTCTTTATATTTACAAAAACGCAAAAAAAAAAGGTTTTATTTAGGTGAAGACTATGGGACAAATAATTATTAATACCATGTGCCAAATACCATATTTATAAAAGAGGTATGGTAAATAAATAAATATAAAAGAGGTATGGTAAATAAATACAAATATATCAAATAGGATCAGAAATCAACATATAATTATATACCAAGCCTATGGGCCAAATACCATGGTAAATAAAAAGGATATGGTAAATAAATATAAATATAAATAAATGAAAGGTATGGTAAACAAATAAAATCTCTTTTTATATTTACTCAAAAAACCTCTTTATACTTACTAATACTCAAAAAAATGGTTTTATTTAGGTGAAGCCTATGGGCCAAATGATTATTACTACCATGAAAAAAAATCATTATTAACCCTAATATTAATATTAAAATGTTAATATTGTTCTTATTATTAAATCTAATATTTATATTGTTAGGCCCCTCTACTACTAGTGTAACCCCTTATTGTTATTAGTACAACCCCCTTATTATATTATTGTACCCATGTAGTCCCCATATTGTTACTATTGTGCCCCATAGATACCCACTATTGTTATTATTTTGCCCTTACATTATTATTGTTATGTCGGCTCTGATTATATGATGACCCCTTAGACTCCTATATGTAGAAAGGAGGTCTTTTCATTTGTATCATCCAAGAATTGTTCATTTGTGTAATGTAAAGGAGGTTGCCCCCTCGAAGATGCTTATTTCTAAGGCGTTTATCTGTCTTTTCTATCATTTTGTGTGTTGGTTTCATAACATTTGGTATCAGAGCTTTGGATTCTAGGGTTTCACTGCTCCAAATAGGACATCGTGGAATTTTTGCTATAAATTTTTTCTGCAACGTTTTAGAAGCAAAACAAAAACCCCATTTGAGACAAAATCACGCTAAACCTCGGGTCCGAATTTCAGAGCTTTTCGCTCTATATTTGCAGAGATATGATCTGAGGAATTTGGCATTTTTGTAGACTCTTGAATTACATTCCAAATAGGTGACCTGGGGAAAATAGTCATAACTTTTGTTTTGAGCATCAGATTGAAATTTCGTAAGAAGTTACAAAATGAGGACGGACTGTAGTTTCTTGTATACATTCTTTTAGATCCAAAGGTCAAAATAGTGACACGTTCCACATCGTACAAGTTTTCTCTACTAAACTAGTCTATAATCAGGTCACTACGGGAGATTTGTTATAAATCTTCTTTGGAGAATCCAATTTGGATCAGGCTGGTAGCATTGGAAAGAGGACGCAGAAGGCTACTGGAGGTCACGATTTTAGAACTAGAAGAGCCGAAATTACAAAGTTATAGTCATTTCAATATCAAGCTCCTAAAATCAAGAAAAGGCGATATGAGGAAGTTTGATGACAAGGATCCGGTAAATTGGATACTTCAGGTGGAGCAAATTTTGATCTACATGGTGTACCACTGTTACAAAAGGTATTTATTTCATATTCATATTTAGAACCAGATCAATTTTTTGGTATTAAGGGTTTGTTTTCGTAAACAATTTGTTACGTGGTCAATTTTCACGGAGGAAATGATAGCACATTATGAGGATACAAAGAGAAACACCTTCGTTAGAGCAACACTACAACAATTGGAAAGAGTAAAAGGGCTTTGTTACATAGTGGAAAGTAAAATTATGGCAACAGGGAAGTCTGCCCCTCACAGCTATAAAGATGGAAGTGTTGTTTCTCCTAGCCTTCCACAAGTTACAAGGGTTACACCACAACAATTTGAAGAAAAAATAGAAAAAGGGCTTTGTTACAATTGTGATAGCAAATGCACTAAAGGTCATAAGTGTGCTGAGAAGAAATTATTTTACATATAATATGAAGAGGAGGAAGAAAAGGATCAAGAAACATCAAAAGAAGAGGATTATACGCCAGGACCCCATCCCAGAGAAAGGAGAAATGAATCAGACCATATCTTGTAAAGCATTGGCAAGAATTACCACTCCTCAAACTCTCAAGATAGAAGGACATATCAAGAAGAAAAAGGTGCAAGAAGTGAAAGATCAAATCGAGAAAGAAGAAATGAATCCAACCATATCTTGTAATGCATTGGCCAGAATTACCACTCCTCAAACTATCAAGATAGAAGGACATATCAAGAAGAAAAATGTTCAAGACGTGAAAGATCACATCGAGCATCAAGAAATGAATCCAACCATATCTTGTAAAGGATTGGAAGAAATTACCACTCCCCAAACTCTAGAGATAGAAGGACACATCAAGAAGAAAAAGATTCAAGCAGTGAAAGATCACATCGAGCATAAACAACAAGTTCTCCAACTTTTAAAGGATAACGCCACTTCAATGCAAAATCAAACAAAAAAACAGGTAGATCAACATCATAGTGAAAAATGTTTTGATGTAGGTGATTGGGTATTTTTACTGCTACATCTCAAGCAAGCTATTTATGAGAAGGAAATGTTGGCAATACTACATGCACTTAAAAAATGGCGACCTTACTAAATGGGAAGACTCTTCAAGGATGAGGATGTGGAAGCATTGTTTTGTGCTATTTCTATTATCCAACCAGATTGGATAAATGAAGCAAGGGATGAATGGAAGAAGGACGAAGAAGTATGGCCACTTATTCAAAAGTTGCAAAAGATTCCAATTCAATTAATATTGCTAGAAATTGAAGAGAAAGGAAAAATCATATTGGAACCTGGAGCAGTCACAGAAACAAGAACCCGATAGCTACGAAATTGATCAATTTCAGAATATCTCATCAAGTGGAAGAACTTAACCGTTGAAGATTCCACATGGGAGGACAATAATTGTATACAGAAGCATCAAGAACTACTCAAGAGTTGAGGACAACACTTTTTGAAGGAGAGGGGAATGTTAGGCCCCTATACTACTAGTGTAACCCCTTATTGTTATTAGTACAACCCCCTTATTATATTGATGTACCCATGTAGTGCCCATATTGTCACTATTGTGCCCCATAGAAGCCCACTATTGTTATTATTATGCCCTTACATTATTATTATTGTTATGTCGGCTCTGATTACATTATGACCCCTTAGACTCCTATATATAGAAAGGAGGTATTTTCATTTGTATCATCGAAGAATTGTTCATTTATGTAATGTAAAGGAGGTTGCCCCTCGAAGAGGCTGAATTCTAAGGTGTTGATCTATCTTTTCTATCTTTTCTTGAGCTAGTTTCGTAACACGAAGAGGGTTTAAGACAAAATACACTTTCTCCTAGAGGGCCCCACGTACACTAAAATTAGAACTCAATTTCAAAATATTTATTACAATACTGACATTCCTAACATCCTAAGTCATCAAATCTATGGTAATCTCATAACACTTCTCTTAATGTCTTTTGAGTGCAAAAATAAGATTATAAAGGAATCTAAGTAATCTCTTACCCTTTTTAAGGCCAGATAGACCAATTATGGTGTCATTGAATCTTAATAATAGTCATTATCTATTTGTTTTCCCAAAATTAATTAATATATATATATTATATATATATATATATATATTATTATATATATATATATATTATATATATATATATATATATATATATATATATATATAATACATTACACATATAACGCATTTTTCTTACTTATATTTTATTTTAACTTAATTTTTATTGCACCAAGGAAATCTTTATAACTTTGTAAGAGGGAGATGTTGTGATATTAGATAATGATGTATTAAATATAATAAAAATCAATGATGACACACACATGCCAGATTATTGATCGAATTCATAAAGATCAAAGAATTGAATAGAGATAATAGAGGGGATCATATATCAAAATAGTGAAGGGTAACTGAACAAACAAATCAATAGAACAAAAAATATGGCTTTCATGTAAAATTTACTCACAAGTTAATCTCACAATAGATAATATATGCCTTCGCCATTTTCGAAAATTGAATATTGTCATAGACAAAGAAATTCACCATCACTCATCTGAGACCGCAATGAAGATCACATTGCATGTCACGTCTCTATCATTTCTCATTCTAATATAAACCTTATTATACATCCCTCTCAATTATAACAAACTTTAATAATGATATTTGGTAAGACTTAACTCATTCAAAATAAAATTACATAATGTTATCATACCTCTCCAAAATTCAGTTGTTTTGAATGTCACTAATCCATCTCCATTTTCTATGAAGAAACTAAGTCTAGGATAAAAAAATAACAACATAACCTTTATATTTGACCAAGACTATTTAGATTGAGACTAAAAATTTAGCAATGGGTTGATGTCTTTGCATTAACGCAAAGGAAATTCATATACACATATTTTAACCCAGTAAATTATGTCCCAAATCCTATTAAGATGTTGAGTATTTATAAACACTAGCACATCCATATAAATTAAATGGATAGTGAATTCTTATAAGCATCAATCCAAAATAAGAATCAAAACACTTATTTCGTGATACATCTCACATTACTAAAATTAAAAAATCATAAAAATTAACTAGATTACATTTGTTATTTATTATTATTCATGATAAAAAGAACTAATTTATAACTTCAACATATATACATTTAAAAACATGTAATAAGATTCTTAATCATGGAGATTCACCGCCAATTTATCATGGAGATTCTAGGCTTTGTTATAATACCATGGGTCGATACCATAACTCATCAATAATGACAATATTTGAACTTTGTAAGAGGTGTTATGGAATATTTGAAATAGATATTGAATATAAATTGAAATTGACATTTATATTAAACTCATTGTAGAAATTGGCATGTACAATGAAATCAATGAATTTGAAATTGACATGTACACTAAAATCAATGCATTAAAATTTGAAATAGAAATAAAATTGACATGCGTGTTGAAATAAGTGTGTTAAAAATTGACATGTACACCAAAACTAATGCTTAGAAATTGAACATAAATTGAAATTTAAATAGGAATTGACATTGAATAGAAACTGACATTGAAATGGAATTGAAATTGACATTGAAATAGAATTGAAATTTACATTGAAATTAATATGTTCACTAAAATTATTGCATTATAAATTAACATTTGAAATCAACTTATCTAGAAATTGAAATGTGTTGATATTTGTAGCTTAGGACATACTACAAACCCTAGGCTAAAGGGTTGTGGAGGAATTGGCTTCATAAGATCACTTGTGAGCTAAGAATGCAAGTTTGGGTTTTTGTACCCAAAGGTGTGGGGCCAAAACCATGAGGAGATTTGATGACTTGGCACATAGAGATGGAAGTGCACCCTTAAATGTGCAAGGGGCAACTTCAAGCACCATGAAATCCCTTGTCAAAGTGGAGACATTAATTTTTATATGTTTATGTGGGTGAAAATGTCTTATAAATCAAGTTGGCCTTAACATAAGTGATCCCTCTTGCTAGTTAGACAACACCCTAAGGAAAATTATAAATAGGAGTAAGGATGAGCCTCATTCCTCATCCAATCATCGAACTTCTTTCTCATGTGAATCCAAGCAGAGGAATTCACGATTACAAGAATTTGCAGTGTGATTAAAATAATTTGAGATTATAGGAATTCACAAAGTGATTGCAGGAATTTGTGATTATAGGAATTCACATGTGATTGCAAGAATTCATGATTATAGGAATTCATGTGTGATTGCAAGAATTAACAATTGAAAGAATTCATGATCGTAGGAATTTGTGTGTGATTACAAAAATTCGCGATTACAAGAATTCACAATGCGATTGCAGAAATTCATTATTACAAATCCAAAGAGAAATCTCACTCAAATCCAAGGTGTTTTGGAGAGTATAAGTGGACATCTTCAAGGAGGAATGATGCAGGATTGTGGTCTTAGTTGAGGATAGATTGAAGGTCATCCTAACATTGTAAGGAGGGCAACGTGTTGATGGTATTAGTAGCCCTAGGTTAATTGACAAGAAGGACTTTGGCAGTTGCAAGAAGGGTGAAGACTTGTAAGATCAAGACTGATTTGTGAAGGACAAAGGAAGGAGGTCAAGGGAGAAAATTACATCATCCCAAGTTCATTGTTGGAGATGGATGTTTGACAGTGATAGGTGGCAGTGCTCCATACACTAAGTGTGTCTTCATCGAGTAGCATAGGAAGGCACTAGTGGGAAGAAGTCCCTAAGAGTTGTGTCCTTGAAGGACTAAGGAGTATCCAGTGGGAAAGAAGTCCCAAAGGAATTGAGGAGCAGTAGTGGGCAGTTGAGAGTTGTTCACAAATGGAGTTGTGAACAACTCTATAGGAGTCTCGATGTGTTGATGCATTGAAGGACTAACGATCAACTAGAGAGAAGTTGGAGCCATGTTTAGGGGCCTAATGGAGTTGGTTCATTTATAGAGGTAAAGTTGTTTTGTTGTATATCAAGAGTTGAAGGACCAAGTAGGTTTGTTTGGAGTACAACTGAGGGGAGCTGAGAGAGTGTGCTACATCAACGAGATGGCTAGTGTATCTTGTTCGGGTATTTTGGTTGTCATAGTTGTTAACACCAAGTCTCAGTTGTAGTATTTGTACCAGTGGATGTATGAGGGCCATTATCCCTATTACATGAGCCCTAGACAGTTGTATTATCAATTTGTTAATATAACAAAGTTGGGAAATTAATATTTGTAAAAAGTTGTCTATATTTGTGTATGTGTTTATTTACAACTATTTATTGTTCCATTGTGTAAAGTAGTTTGTTGTGATACTTGGATTGGTAGCATCAGTAATTGTAAGATTATAAGTATTGGGGGTTTTCGCAATGCATTATATTAGATATCATTTTTTGGGATTCAATTGTGTTAAGTAAGTCATTCATCTATGACCATTTCCATGAGAGGTAGTCGTAATTGACTAATTTCTCATGATTTTTGAATAGTCAACTTAGCACTCAATGCATTAGGTGATTCTCACATGGGTGAAGAAGTGGGGTTGAAACTAGTGAAATGAATCACATAGCGTCAATCATCACTTCCGGGGCTTGCACTCGGTAACCAGGATTTCCCAAGAGGTCACCAATCCCAGATCGCCTATGGCTCAATTGCGCTTAACTTTGGAGTTTTCCCCACAATGAAGCCCACTTAGCTTGCTACCCCATTTGCAAAACCTTAGCAAGTATTGTGCCTCAAGAACCATTCGAGTAGAATTCCCTTCACTCTTTTGAATTAAATATTCGGGGCTTTCGCTGTGCATTATATTAGATATCATTTTTTGGGATTCAATTGCGATAAATAAGTCATTCACTTATGGCGATTTCCATGAGAGGTAGTCGTAACTGAATAATTTCTCATGATTTTTGAATAGTCCACTTAGCACTCATTGCATTGGGTGATGCTCACAGGGTACAAGCCCCAGAAGTGATGATTGACACTGTGTGATTCATTTCAATAGTTTCAATCCCACTTCTTCACCCCTGTGAGCATTACCCAATGCAATGAGTGTTAAGTGGACTATTCAAAAATCATGAGAAATTAGTTAGTTACGACTACCTCTCATGGAAATGGTCATAAAAGAATAGCTTACTTAACGCAGTTGAATCCAAAAAAATGATATCTAATATAATGTAATGTGAAAACCCCCAATACTTAATTCAAAAGAGTGAAGGGAACTCTACATGAATGGTTCATGAGGCACAATACTTGCTAAGGTTTTGCAAATGGGGTAGCAAGCTAAGTGGCCTTGATTGTGGGGAAAACTCCATAGTTAAGCATGCTTGAGCCAGAGGTGATCTGGGATGGGTGACCTCCTGGGAAGTCCTGCTTACTAGGTGCAAGCCCCGGAAGTGATGATTTACGTTGTGTGATTCATTTCACTAGTTTCAATCCCACTTCTTCACCCGTGTGAGCATCACCTGATGAAATGAGTGCTAAGTGGACTATTCAAAATCATGAGAAATTAGTCAGTTATGACTACCTCTCATGGAAATGGTCATAGATGAATGACTTAACGCAGTTGAATCCCAAAAAAAAATGATATCTAATGTAAAATTCTAACCAGGACTCCAGTATCATGGAAAAACAACATGTACATTGAAATCAATGCATTAATCTCAACATATATTTTTCATAATTAAACAATGTTACCTTATTTCTATTCAAATTATTCCTTATGTAAATTTTGAAGTATACTTCTAAATAATACTTTTTGTCTCCTTCACATACTTAAGAAATTCAGTAAATATAAAATGACCATATTCATCCTAGACATATACACATACATATTTTTTATTATTTACAAGTAGTGACAATATAATAAAAGTTAAGAAACTTAGTAGATTGACATTGATTCTTCTCAATAATACTCTCTATACTTTCAACTAATTGACAAAAATTAGTAAATTTCAAATGATCAGATTGATATTAGACATATACATATACATAATGTTGACGATCTAAAAAGTGTAACTATAATAAAAACTAAAGAATATAAATTGATTATTCTCCATAATACTCTCGATATTTTAAACCAACGAAGGTGAGTAAATTTCAAATAATCAAATTACTATTAGACATGTACATATAAATAATGTTGATAATATATAAACTTTTTATGACCATCAATGACTAAAGCCAACCTAGATCCATCTAAACCCTAGATGTATCAATTGTTGAGAGGGATGAAATATCTTGAGGTGGAAATATTTCCTTAAGTTTTCACTGAAGAAGAGATTTGCATCTCAAAATATTTGATTCATTTTTATGCTTAATAGGTATGGGGTTAAGATGGACCTTGGATGGTTTCATATATATGAAAATAGAAAAATTATGAAGCCTTTTGACCTTCCTGATACTCAACTCATCAAAATTATAGTAATCTTGAAATGCTTGTCATAATATTTTTTAATAAAAAGATAGAAAATTCTATTTAAAAATGGTAATTATATATATATATATCTTATATATAGTAGAGGAATCAATAACTGGGTCGGACTCATACTTATGTGACACGAGGTCGATTTCGGCAGATACCACTATACCTTTGGGACCTACGACAATCATCCTCTCCATGGACTGGCAAACTCTAGGGTGATTTGAACCTTGGACTTTTATTTTACCCAATACTTCACATAACGTCGATCACCAATTGAGCTACCCCATGGGACAATTAAAAAAATATTGTTTTCTTTTGTAAGTTAGTTTTATTTCCTACACAAATAAAATTACATAGTTGATAACCTATAACAACAAAATATCAACCTCACTTTTCCATGTTAGAAACCAAAGTTGAATACTAGTATTAAATAATACTATGATGCTACAAAACAATGAACCAATAACAACATCAATTGAACAAAAAAACCATATATCCAAAAGAGTTGAGCCACTACATGACATCTAGATCAATAATTTGAAGAAAACACTAGGGAAAGGTCTTTTTCCCTTGTACTAAGAGGCTTGTGAATTGTAAATTCACATTGGATATGTTGTTCCATGTGGGATAATTGAACATTCAACCTGTCCAAGTTGTCTGCATTTTCCATTGGTTGCACTGGATGTCGTTCAAGAAAGATATGGTATAGTTCTTGTCCTCATGTTTATTCCGTGAGAATCGAACCAACAACGTCTTAAGCTACCACTGGAGGGTGATTGATTGCATATATTAGTTCCTTCTTCCCCTGGTATGCACAGGGTTGAGAAGATACTAAGCTACCTCATCCAAAAATAAAAAAATATGAGTTTTTAACTTTTGAATATCCTCACGTGTGCTGGGAGAGGTCACAACACAGAAGGATGCAACTTCCTCCTGGGCCTGAACCTCCACATGAGACCAACTAGATTGACCTCTTTCCCTTGCTCGACAATTCCCTTGCATGCATTTATGAGGCATATTGATTCTTGTGACTAGGTAGACAATACAATTATAAAATGGCATGCACCCATAACTCCACTGATTACAAAGAAACATACACTCTTCTCCCATAGGCATAGTTACATTAACAACTTATAGAGATACTATATCCCTTATAACTCCAATAGTACTACAAGTTTTTGATTCCACACACAACCACTAGTCTGAAACACTAAAGTCTAGGAAAACAAGATACTCCATGACTGACTCATAGGCCCTCTACATAGAAGAGGTATTTCCTAGGCATTAATGGAGACTAGCTCCCAAAAACTCAAAAAAAGAAAAGCCACTAGAGATATACCTAAAAACTTGTGAAACGAAATCACCACATCAAAATGGAACTCACTCTAAGTACAACTAGAAGAAGATAATACCTATTCACACAGCTGAGGAAGGAAGTAGCACATATAAATTTGAGCCACTTAAGCCTAGGTGCAATACCCTATGCTTATCATTACCAAGCTTTTCCTACCTCGTAAATATGCAACATAGTGTCTAGATTCAACCTTCTGAATATCATCTTAGGCATTGCCTTCACCTTTGTTGACGAATCCAACACATAAAAGAAAGTCAAAGGAATCTTTATTCCTCTGTTATAGGGAAAATAAGAAGTTAGGGTGATTAAGTCCACCTATCTGCTGATTGAAACTTGTCGAACTCTCCTAAAACAAGGACCCCATGTATATATTGTATAAGGCTCACATGTTTTCATGCATGGGGGTCGTAAGCCATGTCACCCCCTCTTAATTTCCCTGGGGGTCAATGGGATGGAAAGAGCCCCCCATCGCATTTAATCAATGATCGTCCACCCCCATCAGGGTAATTAAATTTTTATTATTTTTATTTAGCTTTAATTGTTTTATTAAACTTAATCAATATTATAATTTACAAAACACTTATTATTATTTTTTAGATTAGAAATAAGATACTTAAATACACTTATTTTTCATATTTATTGTGTTATTTATTTATATATTTTAATTTATGTTAATAAGAATTTAAAAAATTCATTTTAAAAGTAATAGTTAAATACAAATGCATACATAATTTCCATCTAATTAATAATAGAAAAGAGACGTTACATCAAGAATTCATGATGATGATGATGTTTGAAAAACATTAATAGAATAATTCTAATATCGCCATGGTTTTGATGGATTAGAAGGTAAAGAAGGAAGTGTTTTGAAATTAAAATCTAATTTGGGTATACCTAGGATATTTAAAAAATAAAGTGTTTCTCATCTTCAATCCTCTTAGTATCATAAAGATGATAATTTTTTTCAATCCAAGGTATTTTAGGGATTGCATAAAACCTAATTTCATTATGAGACTCATGAAAATATATTCCTATAAAATTAAACATAAAATATTATTCTCAATTATAAAAAATTCAAAATTTATTTATTATTTTTGTTGTAACATGGAACATTTCTTTCACATTTTTGTAATTATTGGTTTGATTTGTTTTTAAAATTCCGGGTTTACCAACTATTCTAACGGCTACAACCACCCTCCAAAATTTTTCCTTTGCTTCGTTTGGAGCCTCCCTCCTTGAAACCATCACAACTATCCTGCACTTATCAGGTACTTATGCTTATTGGATTTCATATATCATTTAACACCTTGTGTTCAAATCACTTGTCCCATCGATCAACCACAAGCACACCCAACACTTGGTTCACATCTTGTCAATTAGTTGCTGAGCAAAACTGCGCAAACTTGGAGGACAACTTATCTTCCCCTCAAGAATTGTGCAAAGCAGCCCACCAGCTGCCCTGCACTCAGAAATTGCATAGAGCAGGCCAGCCGACACTTCTCTCCAAAAATGAACAGTTCTAGCTAGCTGCACTGCCATTGAGAAATACGCAGAACTAGCCCAACTACACTACTCCCTAGAAATGTGTAGAATAATCCCGACCAGCTACAATGTTCCCCGCAATTACGCAGAACTAGCCAGCTGCACTACTCTCCGGAAATGCGTAGAGAATCCCAACATCACTAGTCTGGAAAATTGCGCAGAGTTGGTCAATCAACCAAGGCCTCTTAGTCCAGCAATAATGTATAAGTTTTTCTCAGTGGTTATCCATTGCATGTGCCAACAAGTTTCCCAATTCCCTCCAGAATTGCGCAATCCTTCTTTGAATTCCAGGTAGCATTTCCCAAAAATGAAGAAAGAGAAAAGTGAAAAAGTATCCCTAGATTTTAGGGATCTATTTTTAGTAGCAGGAGTTACATGCAAAGCTATTTTTAGATACTCCCCGCCTTGTGTCACTTTTTCCTAGATTTGTGGCATGAGCGTGATAGATCCTAATTTCACCAAATCTATTTAAATAATTCCTCAGATCTCATCCTTCACACTCGATCTTGGAGCTCTAGCATTCTTGAGGCATCTAGGAACCTTCGGCACAGCCAATGCAACTTTTCTGGGTAAGTTTTGCTTTTCATGCCTTTTGCTACTTTTTCTATCGCTTTTTAGTTTTTGATTTGTATGAGTGTTATTTCCTTGGTTTTATTAAAAAAATGTTGGAATTTCAATGTGTTTTAGCTTGTAGAAGTGTTGTTTCAAGTTTTTCATTACCTTTCCTTAGTGTCGCATGCATAACATTGTTTTTTCACTCATAGTCATCATTTCAGTGACTCACTTCATGAGCTTCTTGGTTTTGTCATTTAACTGATTTCTGCACTAGATTGAATCACATGCATGCTTATTTCACTCAAATATGCACCAAATTCACACAAACATTCAATCCTTCATGTTTTTAGGTTTCCATTGGGCAGATCCAGGCTGTCTTGGACTCGATCTCGTGTCTCCCAGCAAGCTTTGTGCATTCCTGGCAGTCAAGACTCTGCCTTGCCTCCAGGAATTGTACATAGGCTTCCCACACTAACTCCTAGTTATGCTCTGCCAATCCTCAAAAGCAGTTCCTAGTCCTTCCCACTGGAACTTTGCAATGCATAGTTCCATCCAACCACCCAACCTGATTGTTCTATGCAATGCACAGTTTCAGTCAGCAGTCACCCTCTCTAGACTTTGCATTGCACAAATCCATCTAGTAGTCAGCCTCACTGGTAGCTAGGACTACACAATGCACAATTCTAACCGACAGTCTCCCAACTTCCTGAAGCCATTACTGCACAACCCTGCCCAGCAGTCACCAGTTTGTTGCTAGAATGTTTCTCAAGTTGTTTTTTGTTTTTAGCTGACATTGTCTCGCCATGAGTGTCTTCTTTGTCTCCAGGCACCATAGGTTTTTGAGAAGCTTCTCAGCAGTATAGGTATCATGTCCTCCAAGAGAACTCGATCAAAAGACACAATTGAGAGTAGTAATGGGGACGTGGTTGAATAGGGGTCTACGAGCTTACTCGTGTACACAGACGCACACCTATTCATTGAGAAGGACATCATGGTCACATGGAAAGACATCAATACTACTTTCTGAGGAAGCTTCAAGGAGAATCTGGAGGATCAATAGGTCTATGTGAACATCCATAAGTTAGGATTGTACAAGGTTGCATGCTAGTTTCTTGTCTTCCCTTGCACAGATGTGATCCACTGGATTGTCTCACATACTGATCCTAAGACAATGATACTGACCAGTGCTAGTGGAACCAGGCTTGCTTCCTTTAGGATAAAGGACTATCAGGAGATATATCATTTTCCATTCCCCCTGACCAGGATGGATGCACCGTTCTACACTCCCAACAACAACACGAACACAAGAGACATCTTGAAGCATTGGGTAAAGGAACCAACAAATTTTCGGACGACACCTAACCACATATATAGGACAAAGACACTCAGGAAGGGATACCATTTCTTGGTCATCTTCGTATGTTGCTTGTATGGCCAAGGGAGTACATAGACCTTCCTCCAGAGTTGGGTTTCTATGTTGGATCAGCTGGCAAAATGAAGGGAAACTGTTCAACTTTTCTGACATGTTAGCCCTCCAGTTGAAAGTGCATCTATCCAATGCTTGGAGTCCACTCAAGGATCAACAAGAAAAATTCTTCATGTCTGCCTACTTGATTGATGCAATCTGTGCCCATCAATAGTTTCCTCGCATGGGTTGGGCATGGACACCTTCAGAGAGTGTTGTGAACGTATATTGCAACTTTCTCTTAGATTGCATCTACCAAGGAGTCATGGGTAAAATATGTGACCATTTCATCTCCCCTTCATACATGATGATATTTGAACAAGATCCACCCTGCATGTCCTAGGAATCAATGGAAGTGCTTCTAAACATTGTAGATTGGTACGCCTCACCTGAGGGAACCTTCATCAGGATGTACAATGTGGAGAAAGCTTTGCATGTGTTTCCAATGTTTCCCTCAGATAATTTGGTCATGTAGGAGGTTGCATACCACATCTCAACAGTGTTATCAGCTGGATTGCACCAGATGAAGAAGGCACCATGGCCCACATTTCCTATGTGAATTGGGTTGTACACAATCGGGAGTTTGAAAGAACCAGATGCCAAGGTGGTAGAATTCAAGAAGTTTAAGTTCGACACCAGGAGTTTCAACCCATATGACCCGCATGGTTTATGCAGGGACCACCATGTGAGGGTGTACTATCCTTGGATCCACAAGGCATGTCATTAGCTCGAGGAAGACCCATGGAGATATTGTTATAACTTCACTAGGCTCAATGAACTGGTCAACATTGTAGTGGAGTGCTAGCAACACTCAAGGCAGTAGCACCACAGGGAGCAACAAAAAGTAGAAACCCTATGAAAGACAAATTTAAGAGGAAGATATCTGAAATCACAGAGATAGAGCAAAGATAGAAGTTTAAGGAAAACACCCTTGTGTAAAATGTAGCTTTGGAGATTGATGAAAAGATGCGACAACATGACAGGAGGATAGTGAAAAGAAAGAGAGAGAAGAAAAGGTTGGAAGATGCAGAGAGGATGTTGTAGGAATTCCAACAAAGGATCAAGGAGGAACAAGAGAAGCACATAAGTGAGAAGGAAGCATAGCATGAGCATGAACAAGAATAGGAACAAGAACATGAGGAAGTGCAAGGCACATCGATAATGCAAACTGCACTGATACAGGTTGAAGAATCTGAGCCAACATCAGACGAGGAATAGGGTGAGCAGCCATAGGAATAGGAACTTGCTTCGCAGGAGGAACATATAGTATAATAGATGGACATGGAGATGGAGCAGCTAGAGCAGGGTCAAGACACTGACCTCATGCCAAAAGCAACCGAGGTCACTCCACAAGCTTCACTAACTCCAACAGCATAGCAAGTTCTGAGTGAACAAGGGGATACCATTCTCCTTTAGGACCATCCAGGAACAGAGTTGTACAACATGGCTTTTGATGAGTCACCTCCACACTTGGAAGAATGGGTGGTTATGTCAGATGTACAGAGAAATATAGCTGCCTTAACCAATGCTACAAGGGCTTATGCAGAAGCCATGAAATCGAGTGTTAAATTCTTGATAGTAAAAAGTGAGTGCATGGCTAAGGAGTTGAAAGCATCCAGACAAAGAGAGAGGAAAAATCAACAGGATCCTCCAGAGAAGAGATGAAGATGGCTATACTTGTTGAAGTATTGGTTATTGAGACAGTCACGTGGATGTTGTATGATAGGTTTGTGACCGTGCACAAGGTAGTTGTCCACCTACATGGTCATCAACATCACTCGACCAAAATAGCGCAAGAAATTGTAGACATACATGCTGTAGTTGATCATGTACAAACATGGACAATGAGGTACAAAGGATCCCCACTTCACTTGCACAAGATGATGAAGCCGTAGGTGGAGTTGGATAAAGCACACATCTGGAGTCAGATCCGAAACTATGAGGAACTCCCGCCACTCATCACCAATGTGGAGGCTTCGTATGCACAATTGTACAAAAGTTTGGATGTTGTGGTGAGAAAGTATGGCACCCCATAAATTGGTACGCTCACCAAGGCCAAAGAGAAGAACCAAGTCGGATTGGAGCTCAATGCAGATGTACATTGTCAATCCAAATTTTCTCAGGACTAAGTTGTGCATGTTACAGGATGAGTTAGACTAAGGTTCCAAATCAGTATACCCAAAAGCAATGGAGGCAAGAGTTCGTTTCCAGAAGGACATCATCAAAGAGCATGTGGACACCATTGTACACTACCGAGCATGACATTAGTTTGTCACCGAGGATTATGGAGAGGAGGTTGATGAGTTGGTCTTTCCACAACCATCTGAGTCTTAATGTTGTCTTGTCTGGCTAACTCAAGCAAATTTTGTCTCACATTGGTATATGTGGAAAATGTATCATTTTTGTAAACATTATGTAAAGTGAAATTCTAAGTGTCATTACTGGAATACAAACAATCATATATAATGTAAAGAGTTATGTAATGAATTCAAAGAGTCATAAGGGTAGTCCAAGAGTTACAAAGGGGAATGTCAAGGGTCACCCCAACCTTTGTTATAAATAGAACCTCATAACTCATAGAACGAGTTTTTAGGATCCAAGCTTTTTCTAGGCATCGCTTAGAGAGGGCTTGGATAGTATTAAGACAAGCCTTGGCTTCTCCATAGTGCAAAGAAAGCACATCTCTTTGGAGGAGCAGGCAGTGTTGACTGTAGCATTCCACTATTAGGGCTAGTGGCTATCATGGTTGTATGTATGGATGAAACTTTCACTTTATATAATATTAAACAGAGACAACATGTTTCATGCATATGTTGTTATTATAGTTCAACTATTCTGGTTACTTTAGCAATGTATGTAGTTTCACTTACGCATTGATGTATGGACTATTATGTATGTGATTGTATGAATCTTATTAAAGCGTGTTGTTGGTTTAATTCATCACTTTGGATTGTCAACTACTCTACTTTCCATCTTGTGATGTCTTTCAACTCATGTATTTCTTTCAGGTTACGTACTATTCCAGGCTTCTAAGGGACACACTTCTTTTCACCCTCCGTGTGTTAAAACCTCCCCATGCATCTTTCCTGACTCGCTACAAGGTCACACACTTGCTTCCAACAAGGATATCTTGCTTACCTCTACGAGCTATTGCAGTCAAGGCATATATTTACTACCCACTGTTGGGAATCCTACTCCAAATGGCTTGAGGTCTAGTTGGGACTTCTTACCAGGGAGATCCCCTGACATGTTGGTGGGTCCAACACCGTCAACGCTTCTGGTGCTAGAAGGAGGGCCAGATGTCAAGCTGAGTCCTGAAAGTCTGTTTTGACTCTTCACACATCTATCATGTCTTGTGTTACACTTTGTCCTTCGAGATGTATGTCTTATGGTGATGACTTTGAAATCCTAGACGAGTTTTGGAATCTCTTGTCACAAAACACATATGAAGGTGAAGGTGGAACAACTTGGGAGAGGCATAATCCCGTCTTTTCTAATATATGTGAAAACCTTGAATTTCGTGAGGATTATGAGATGATAGATTTTCACATTGTTCACATTCATGCTTCATGGTCACCCATTGCAATGGCTTGTCACACTACCCAAAAAATATATTCACGCATTTGGTTACCTTGTTTTAGGGTTATCTCATGCTTTCCATAAGTTTGATTGTCAAGCACTTAATAAAAAATTTATCGACTTATGAAAAGCCCTTGATGAATCCGTGGTGCAATTCTGGTACGCTTTCTCAATCTCACATTTCAATTCCCAGAAGATGAAATTGATTGGAAATTTCTCAATGAAATATTTCATTTCAATATATTCTTCACATATCTGAGAATCCACATGTATTAGAATCATTCAATCTGACCCTAGCATATCTTGGTGTTCGAGATGCTAAATCCCAGAGGGATACAGTTGCTATCACAATTAATTGTCCATCCTCATCTAAAGAAATAGCTTTGGCCCCGTAATGTGAGGTGGGAGAAGGTGCACATGTAGTTGTTGAACTACCACATCCTCCCACCCCACCTTCTCTTGATCTCTTTGTACATTTGTCTAGCAAGACTATTGGTTGTAACGTGGACTTGTTGCCTCAACCTCCATCCCCACGTTTTGTTGATCCTCTAGATTTTATTGTGTTATGTTCTCCCATTCCAGACTCCACACTTGTTGTTCACGAGGACCAATTGTTGACAGAGTTGGTGTTGAGAAACCAACTTGTGCTATCATTTATGATGAGTATGTGTGGGAATTTGAAGAAGAAACCACGGTCAAGGATGACCTCCTTCTATCCGCACCTCATCCGCTTTTCCCTGACATCTTTGGTGATTCTTCCATTGTTGATGTTCCATGTGAGAATACATTCTTGAATGCATCTACTCCTGATCATTCAAAAAATACACCAGATGTTAGTCCATCATTGCATAACGGAGAGGACACAACTGTGTTGGAAAATCCACTCAATATTTCATCTATATTTTCCAAAAATGTAGAGGGTGAACATTCTTGTTTCTCATCAACCCCTGTATATGATTCATCAGATCATGAGGATGTTGATGAACATATCAAATTTTTTTATCATGGTTGTCGTGATCTCTTTTCTCTTTCATTTGATCACAATTTTGATTCATTTGATGTCGATATTTCTAAGCCACCCATCTTCGATGATCTACCTGTTGATGAAGTGGAAACCTCACAAGCTATCGAGGAACTTCAACCCAAGATGATGGTTATGTCAGGTCCTTGCTATCCTAAGGTCAATTCCACTCCAGATAAGAAATATATTGAAACACCCAAGGCCCCTCATCAGTCACCCCTTTTCATTGAAGATCAATATAGTTCACAAAATTCACATCCTCCACCTGAATTACATGATCCCATCACTCATGCATTGGAGGAATCATACACAATGAGTATTATTTCTAAGCATAAGTTGTATGTATTTCTCATGTTTTCTCATTTTTCACAGTCAAAAGAGTGTATGTGCTTATCATTTGCACGTAGTGTGATGCATAGCCATGATACGTCCGTAGAATTATTATCTTGCACTTTTATTCTTTTCTTTTATAGGCACATTTTTAAACTTGGAGTGTGTTGGCCTTCCTTGTTTGCTAGTTTACAAACTTACCTTTCTTATAAACCACGCCTTCGCCAACATGGGTCAACCAATGTGCCGATGGTTGCATTAGAAATGCCACTTTACGTGAAGAGGCCCATGCACTTTTTAGTTTAGGAGTAGAAGTAGTGTTTGTTTTCATGCTTGCTTTGCATTCCTTGTTTTCTTTCTTTGTTTTCTTGCTTTGATTTCATTTACTTCTGTCCTTTTCTTTTTGTTTGTTTGCTTGTTTTTCACTTGTAGGTTTAGTTTTACATGAAACCGTGTGTGGCTCTTAAGACAAGCAAGGTAAGTTACAAGAGAACTTGTACTGCTATTAACGCTTGGTCATCTGCGGTCCTCTCTCTTTATGAAAGAGGTTGTTGTCTTCAGTTGATGATACCCTAATGGAAAATGCGTTCTGTTCAAAGTGAGTCTTGGTGAAAACACAATGCTTGCACTTTAACTATTACCACCTACTCTAATCGGTTCTTTTGGGTTAACCCTTGTCAGCTCAGTCAAGTAGAGTAATGTGAGGGGGAAAACCTTAACAAGTATTGTCAAAGGTATATATAAAACACTTATTTGAAGGGACAACCTCTTCTTCTTTAAATAATTTGGGATCCGTCTTCTGCCTCTAAAATAAATAAATCCCTATGCACAGTTATTTGAAAATAAAAATAAAAAATAAAAAATGAAAAATAAATAAGGCGAAAGAAGAGAAAGTCTTCCTATGCAGAGAAGTGATGCAAGTAACTGTTAGGTCCCTATACTACTAGTGTAACCCCTTATTGTTATTAGTACAACCCCCTTATTATATTGATGTACCCATGTAGTGCCCATATTATTACTATTGTGCCCCATAGAAGCCCACTATTGTTATTATTGTGCCCTTACATTATTATTGTTTGTCGGCTCTGATTATGTTATGAACCCTTAGACTTCCTATATATAGAAAAGGGTCTTCTTCACTGTATCATCCAAGAATTGTTTATTTATGTAATGTAAAGGAGGTCCCCCTCGAAGAGGCTGAATTTCTAAGGCGTTATCTATTTTTTTCTATCTTTCTGAGCTGGTTTCATAACATTTGGTATCAGAGCTTGGATTCTAGGGTTTCGCTGCTCCAAACAAGTCATCGTGGAATTTTCGCTATAACGTTTTTTCTGGGACGTTTCAGAAGTTAAAAAAAAAAACCCATTTTAGAAGACTTGGCGCTGAACTTTGGGGCCGAATTTCAGAGCGTTTCGCAGGATATTTTCGGAGATATGATCTGAGGAAGTTGGCCTTTTTGCAGACTCCTGAATTACACTCAAAACAGGTGACTTGGGGAAAATCGTCATAACTTTCTTTTTGAGCATCGGATTGAAATTTCGTAAGTAGGTACAGAAAGAGGACGGACTTTAGTTTTCATTTATATATTTTTCAGAGTCAAAGGTTTAAACAGTGACACGTGGCATGTCGTACAAGTTCGCTCTACTGAATTAGTCTATAATCAGGTCACTGTGGGAGATTTGGCATAAC
>APFE031109750.1:0-17695 GCA_000404065.3 Pinus taeda | reverse complement strand
AAATCATCCATCTTAGCTTCCACACCGTCCATCTTAGCTTCCACGTCATTCATCTTAGCTTATATGCCTTTCTTTAAACCATCCATCCTAGCTTCCACGCCATACATCTTAGCTTCTACGTCTTTATTTAAACCATCCATCTTAGATTCTATTACTTTTTGTGCGAGTAACATTTGTTGCACTTGGTCTCATAATTTTGATATATCATGTTGCATTTCTTCCTCTTCTTCATGAGTCATGCTAGAGATTTCAGGTTGCTTACTAGGTGTTTTCATTTTCTTTCTTTGGGGCATCAATTACTAATAATAATGCTTCACTATGCCCTTTGAATTCCTTCAAACTTATTTTTCAAACCAGGCTTATGCAAAAATTAAAAAAAAAATTCACACCTTGTTTTTCACTTTGTAGGAGAGTGATATTGAATCTGATGTATATCTATAATTTTGGATCTCCAAGGTCTAAAATTTCTTCCTACAGTAACCCTCTGAGTAATATTTCTAACTCCGCAAGTCTGATCAATATTGTATTCTCCAACGAAGATTTATGCCAAATCTCCCTCGATGACTTGAGTATAGACTTGTTCAGTAGAGCGAACTAATACGATGTGCCGCGGGTCACTGTTTCAACCTTAAGTTCTGAAAATGGTACCCAAAAATCTAAAGTCCATCCTATTTCTTCAACTTCTTACAAAAATTCAATCTGATGCTCAGAGAGAAAATTATGATGATTTTCCCAAGGTGGCCAGCTTGGAATGTAATTCGGGTGTGTGCAAAAACCCTAACTTCCTCATGTTATATCTCTGAAAATATAGCGTTACAGGATCTGAAATTTGGAGCTGAGGTTCAGAACGATTTCTTCTCAAATGGGTTTTTTTTTTTTTTTAGCTTTTGAAACTTCGTAGAGAAAGATTTATAGTGAACATTCCACGATGACCTATTTTAGATGAAATTTTGGAGCTTGCAAAAACCCTAACTTCCTCAGATCATATCTCCGAAAATATAGCGAGACAAGATATGAAATTCGGACTTGAGCTTCAGCAAGATTTCATCTCAAATAGTTTTTTTTTTGCTTCTGAAACATTGCAGAAAAAAATTATAGCAAAAATTCCACAATGACCTATTTGGAGCAGTGAAACCCTAGAATCCAAAGCTTTGATACGAAATGTTATGAAACTAGCTCACAAAATGATAGAAAAGATAGATCAATGCCTTAGAATTCAACCTCTTTGAGGGGGAAACCTCATTTACATTACACAAATGAATAATTCTTGGATGATACAAATGACAAAACCTCCTTTCTATATATAGGAGTCTAAGGGGTCACAATATAACCAAGCCAACCTAACAATAATAATATAAAAGCACAAAAATAACAATAGTGGGATTCTATGGGGCACAATAATAACAATAAGGGATACAATGACAATAGTAATGGGGGAATCACTAGTATTATAGGGACCTAACATCTAGGAATTGCATAAAGGCTGCCCATACTATCTCCCAACTGTGCTTTGTACAATCTTGGGAGGTAGTGCCTAGTCCTTCCTAATGGAATTGCACAATGCGTAGTTCGAGCCAACAACTTAGCCTGAATATTCTGCACACTGTGTAGTTTCAGTTAGCAATCACCCTCTCTGGACTGCACATTGTGTAGATCTAGCCAACAATTAGCCTCACTAGCAGCTGGGACTGCACAATGTGCAGTTCTAGCCGACAGTCTCCCAGCTTCTCGAAGTCAATGTTGTGCAATCCTTCCAAGAAATCACTAGTTTGTTGCCGAAATGTTTCTTGAGTTGTTTGATGTTTTTAGCTAAAATTGTCTCACCATGAGTGTCTTCTCTGTCTCCAGGTACCACAGGTTTTTGAGCAACTTCTTAGCAGTACAGGTATCATGGCCTTCAAGAGAACTAGATCAAAAGACATAGTTGAGAGAAGTACTGGGGACATGGTTGAACAGGGTTCTATGAGCTTTCCTGTGTACATAGACACACACTTGTTCATTGAGAAGGACATCAAGGTCACATGCCAAGACATTAACACTACTTTCTCAGGAATCTTCAAGGAGAATCTAGAGGATCAACAGGTCTATGTGAACATCCATAAGTCAGGATTGTACATGGTTTCATGCAGGTTTCCCATGTTCCCCTGTGCATATGTGTTCCACTAAATTGTCTCACACACTGATCCTTAGAAAATGATACTGAGCAGCGTCAGTGGATCTAGGCTTTCTTCCTTTAGGACGGAGGACTATCAAGAGATATATCATTTTCCATTCCCAATGAGCAGGATGGATGCACCATTCTATACTCCCAACGACAACATGAACACAAGAGACATCTTGAAGCATTAGGTAAAGGAGCTAGCAAATTTTAGGATGACACCCAACCAAATATATAGGACAAAGACACTCAAGAAGGAACACCACTTCTTGGTCATCTTCACATGTTGCTTGTATGGCCAAGGGAGTACAGAGACCTTCCCACAGAGTTGGGTTGCTATGTTGGATTAGCTGGTAAGTGAAGGAAAATCGTTCAATTGTTCTAACATGTTGTGCCTCTAGATGAAAGTGCATCTATCCAATGCTCTGAGTCCTCCCAAGGATCAACAAGCAAAATTCTTCATATCTCCCTACTTGCTCAATGCAATCTATGCCCATCAATAATTTCCTTGCATGGGTTCAGCATGGACACCTTCAGAGAGTGTTGTGAATGTATATTGCAAGTTTCTCTCAGATTGCAGCTACCATGGAGTCATGGCTAGAATATGAGATCATTCCATTGCCCCTCTGTACACGATGATATTTGAACAAGATCTGCTCTGCATGTCTTAGGCATCATTGGAGGCATTATTGAACATTGCAGATTGGTATGCCTCACCCGAGGGAACCTTCATAAAGATTTATAGCATGGATATAGCTCTGCATGTGTTTTCGAGGTTTACCAAAAAAAAGTTGGTCATGCAGGATGTTGCATACCACATCTCAATAGGGTTATCATCTAGATTACACAAGCAAAAGAAATCATCATGGCCTGCGCTTCCTGTGCAAATTGGGTTGTATGCGATCGGGAGTTTGAAAGAATCAGATGCCGAGATGGTAGAATTCAAGAAGTTTAAGTTCGACATGAGGAGTTTCAATCCGTACGACCCACATGGTTTATGCACAGACCACTGTGCGAGGGTGTAATATCCTTGGATCCACGGGCTGTGTCATTGGCTAGAGGAATACCAATGGAGATATTGTTATAACTCCTCTAGGCTCAATGAACCGGTCAACATTACAGTGGAGTGGCTAGCATCACTCAAGGTAGCAGCACCATAGGGAGAAACAACAACAGTAGTAGCAAGCAGCAAACTTGTGCAAGACAAAGGCAAGAGGAAGATTGCCGAAAGCACAAAGACAAAGAAAAGCTAAAATTTTAAGGAAGACACACTTGTGGAAAAGTTGTCTTTGGAGGTAGATGCAAAAAGGTGACAACACGACAGGAGGATAGCAAAAAGAAAGAGAGAGAAGCAAAGGCTGGAAGAGGCAGAGAGGATGATGTAGGAATTCCAAAAAAATCTCAAGGAGGAACAAGAGTTGTGCAAAAGAGAGAAGGAAGTGCAACATGCACATGAATAGGAACAAGAACAAGAATAGGAAGAAGTGCAAGGTGCATATATAGAACAAACTACACCGATATAGGTTAAATACTCTGAACCAGCAGCAGATGAGGAACAAGGTGAGAAGCCGCAGGAATAGGAACTTGCTCCGTAGGAGGAACAAATAGTAGAATAGATGGACATAGAGATGGAGCAACTGAAGCAGGATTAGGATACCGAACTTGTGCCAAAATCAACCAAGGTCACTCCATAGGCTTCACCAGCTCCAATAGCAAAGAAAGTCCTCAGTGAACAAGGGGATACCATTCTCCTTGAGGACCATCCAAGAACAGAGGTGTACAACATAGACTTTGATGAGTCACAACATAGAGTTGTAAAAGCATGTAGAGCAAGCAACCTGGATGAGCATGAACCACTTGCACACTTGGAAGAATGGGTGATTGTGTTAGATGTATAGAGACATCCATCTTCCTTGGTTGATGCTACAAAGGCTTATGTCGAAGCCATGAGGTTGAGTGTTAAGTTCTTGATAGAAGAAAATGAGCACATGGCTAAGGAGTTGCAAGCAGCCATGCAGAGAGAGGAATAATCAACAGGATATTCCAGAGTAGAAATGAAGATGGCCATATTTGCTGAAGTATCATCTCCTGTGAAAGTCACACATATACAATATGATAGGTTCGTCACTGTGCACAAGGAAATTTTCCACCTACATGGTCATCAACAGCACTACACCAAGATAGCATGACCACTCACAGACATACATGCTGCAGTTGATCGTGTACAGACATGTAAAATGAGGTACAAGGGAGCTCCGCTTCACTTGCAAAAGATGATGAAGCCGTAGGTGGAGTTGGATAAAGCAAGCTTCTAAAGTCAGATTTGGAACTCTTGCCGCTCATCACCAATTTGGATGATTCGTATGCACAATTGTAAAAGAGTTTGGATGTCATGGTGAGAAAGTATGGCACATCATTAATTGGTATGCTCATTGAGGCCAAAGAGAAGAACGAAGTCATATTGGAGCTCAATGCATACTTTGATTAGTTGTTGCTCACGGCCACTAGTGCAGATAACATGTGGATGTACATCGCTAGTTTGGCCTTGCTCAATACTAAGCTATGCATGTTATAGGATGAGTTGGACCAAGGTTCTAAATCAGTATACCTGGAAGAAATGGAGGCAAGAGTTCATTTCCAGAAGGACATCATAAAAGAGCACAATGACACCCTTGCACACTACCAATAATGGCATCAGTTCGTCACCAAGGATCATGAAGAGGAGGTTGATGAGTTGGTCTTTCCACAACCATTTGAGTCTTAATATTGTCTTGTTTGGCTAACTCAAGCCAATTTTGTCTGACATGGGTATATGTGGAAAATGTATCATTTTCATAAACATGATGTAAAGTGAAATTCTAAGTGTCATTAGTGGAATAAAAATAGTCATATATAATATAAATAGTTATGTAATGAATTCAAAGAGTTATGAGGGTAGTCCAAGAGTCACAAAGGGGAATGTCAAGGGTCACCCCAACCTTTGTTATAAATAGAACCTCATAACACATAGAACGGTCTTTTGGGAGCCAAGCTTTTGCTAGGAATCACTTAGAGAGGGCTTGGAGAGAATTGTGATGAGCCTTGGCTTTTCCACAGTGTAGAGTGAGCACATCTCTTTGGAGGAGCAGGAAATGTTGATTGTAATGTTCCACTATTGGGGCTAGTGGTTGTCATGGTTGTATGTATAGATGGAACTTTCATGGTATATAATAACAGAGCCAACACATTTCATGCATATGTTGTTATTGTAGTTTGACTATTCTGGTTACTTTAGAAATGTATGTATTTTTACTTACGCATTGATGTATTGACTATTCCTTATGTGATTGTATGAATCTTATTAAAGCATGTTGTTGGTTTAGCTCATCACTTTGGATTGTCATCTACTCTTCTTTCCATCTTGTGATGTCTTTTAGCTCATGTGTTCCTTTTAGGCTACGTTCTATTACAGGATTCTACGAGACACACTTCTTTTTCCCCTCTGTGTGTTAGAACCTCCCCATGCATCTCTTCTGACTCACTACAAGGTCATAGACTTGATTCCGACAAGGATATCTTACTTACCACTGCAATATCTTGCTTACCACTGCACGCTATCGCAGTCAAGTCATAACTTTACTACCCACTTCTAGGACTCCTACACCAAATGGTCTGAGGTCTATTTGGGACTTCTTACAGAGGAGATCCCCTGACATGTTGGCAGGTCCAACACATTGACACCAACCCCAGTGGGCAGCTCAATTAGTAAGTTTCGTGAAAATTAAGTGTTATGTACCAAGATATTTGAGGTTGAAATCCCCCCCGACCTACCCATGTCTATAGAAGGGGCATACATAGGGACCTAAAGGTTATAGTAGTAGTGGTTGAAATCGACCCTATGTTATGTGAGTACAAAACCAACCTAGCTATCAATTTATCTAGTAATAAAAAAAATGTCAAATAATCTTAGCTTGATTAGTTTGGTAAACGGTTTGTTTTCCCAGCTACGTAGATTCAAGTCTCTAGAGATATGTTGTAATTGGCCCATTAGTGACATTTATGAAATAGTTGTATTTGATGTAATAATGGAAAAAGACCTAATTGAAGTTACTGATTCTCCAAAAATTCTCACTTAGGTTTTAAAAAAAAAGAAAGAAAGAAAAAAGGGGTTTATCCCTTATTACTTATTAAATCCATTTTTTATATATAAATTTTGTTTAAAACTATAGAAACTAGGTGTAATTAAAGTATGTTTAAAAAGAACACAGATCTCCTAATGGGAATGCCAAATTTGCAACCCATAATCCCCCCTACCCAAAAACCCGAATTTGCACACTATAAAATAGTGTGGGGATGAGTGGTATCCAAATTTAATATAAAGGAGTATACCACTTGGTGTATGCTGATGGACATTGGATCATCCCATCATTTTTCGTCCTTTTGAAAATCACTAGTGGACCCCCTTGAAATTTTTCAATGCAGTCAATATGACAACATGGCACATTATTGTTGGAAGAAAGAAAAACGAGTTTCCAAATGACATGGTTGTTGATAAAATAGTTGTACACCCTTGCGAGATGAGTTGGTAGCTAAATTTCAACCGACTATATGGATGACATGGTAGGGTGATGCTAGCATGATGCATGATTATGTGACCCTCCAAAGGTTGGGAATATAATTTACCACTCATGTTTTGAAAAATTATAGGTTTTCATGTTCTCTAATGGGAATTGAAGTAAATTTTTAAGGGGGAAAGTGAGATTAAACCCTTATTATTACTATTTTTGAAGAGGAGATGACACTCGAGAAGGGAAAAAAAACCATTAAATTCATCTCATTTTAGCATCTAGGTCAACTTTACAAGTATGGGTGTTCACTATTTTACTTTGGGTAACTCTTTATCCATCTCATTTTTCTTTTCTTAATGAAAAATTAAGAATACAAACTATGCAACTATTGGAACCTCTCACACCTCTACTCCTAAAGAAATGAGTATCATATATAGAGACAATAATGTATACAACATTATCATTTCTAAATTTGACTTATATGACCTCTAGAATCAAGCCTTTCATTGTTTCAACAATCTCTTTGACTTCTTTTGTGCCCAGGTATCCTCTCTTGCTAAATTCATTGTCTCTCAAACATTTCCTTTCCCTAAATTTGTTTCTTGGTGTTCTCAAAACTATATGCCCAATAGGGAAGTCAATATCTCTTGAAATCATGTTATTATCTTCCATATAGACTTGAATTCAAGTGTCAAAATGCGATTAATTATATTACGTAATACTCAACCACTAAAATAAAACCTAATTTCTTCCTATAGAGAATTATCCATGGAGGAAAGTGTCACTCTTATCCAATATTTTCTTTGCCCTGGTGTTTCTTCCCATGAAAACACACCTCTTTACAATGCTAGATAATTTTCCCTAATATTTCAAGACAAATCATTACTATGATTTATTCCTTGTTAAGATATGGAAATTATCAAGTGGTTGATGAGTTAGTTTTAGGTTTTATGTCAACACTTTTTCCTAAAAATACTCCTCTGATAAAGTTTGACTATATCTAATATATAACATAGTTAATAAATCTCTAGTTAGTCTAGTCCACTACTAGGTGTTTTAGATCCCATGCTTATTAGTCTATTTGTTTCTCTTTTCCAAGATGATAAATGTAGGCTTCTCTAAATTTGTTAATAGGTTCATGTCTATTGTGCATTCTTTCATCCATGAAGAGTCAACCCCTAGGATGTTTCCAGAAATGAAGAAGCTTTTGCGAGTGAGTCTAGATACTAGAGTTGGTAATTGATTTTTATTTCAAGTTTATAGAGGAATTATAATCTATTAATGTGAATCTCCTCGCTATCGGCTACATGTGTTAAAGTACTTGATTTAGATTACGTAAAGAAAATATTGTTGTTTGATTAGTTGTATTTTGTTTCTAAGAAGCAACATGCCACTTTCGAATTGAAAAATAAAGTTGGGAATTTCATTGTGAATGAAATGATATCTCTATAATAAGTGAGTAAATGCTAAGGAATTTAAGTTTTTTGCAAGGTAATATTGTGTTTATGACCCCATCAAAGTATTTCAAATAAAATAGTAAGTCAAGGATCAACACCATATGTACATATTACTAAACTTGTAGTTGAAAAATTGGTTAACAAAGATGCATGTGAATCGAAACAATATATTTCTTCACAACAAATATAAGAAAATTAATTCTCTGAACCTCCTATGTTAGAGACTCCTCAGCAATAGGAAGAAACTCTTGAAAGGAAATATCAACAAACTTCTTATAAATTATCAGAAATGGAGGAGGATCATAAAAAATTATAAAAAAGGTAGAAAATAAAAGAAGAAGAGAAAGGCATATAACTATCAACTCATAGTATTGAAGAAACTACATCAAGAAATTCTATGTTCACCTTGAAATAACATGTCATCTACACTTTTTCCAAGATCTATATATTTATATAGTCATGATGCTACATGATCATCTTCAGAGCCAACTAAATATGATTTTTTTTCTTAATATTTGTGTTGGTGTCTGAGTGTGAATAACTATTCAACCCTTTTCCACATTTAATTTATCAATCTAGGTGCATATATTATTTCAAGGTAACACGCAAAGTATATGCAAGTAACAATGACACAATCCAATCACCAATCTCAGATTTAATAGCTGATTTAATCAAAGAAACACTGTGACAGTAAATAAGAATGAATTGCAGAATTATAAAAGCATTCACAACAATTGAAATAAAGTATTGTAACAACAATCGAAATAAACCAAAATAAATAAAATAACAACACACAGAAATAACGCAACACCTAATCAGAAGAGTAGGTCCAACTCTCTGACCAGGGTTGTGATGGATTCATAGCTTATAGAGAGAACAACAAATTAGCTTGCATTCAATTAATTAAATAGTCTTCTGTTACAATCTTAGTCTCTTGCACAACTAACCCGATTCACAGCATTGAACCCCTTCTCATACAATTGTTTAGAGAAAATCGTTCTCGAAATCTGGCAGCTAATGTCTACAAATATACAATTGTTGAAATGACCAACTAGTTACAGAGAGAGAGAGAACAAGAAAGGTCTAGAATGGTCTGGAATCTATTATGTTGTTACAGCGTTGCCGAAATGTTGTTGTAACCTTGAAGTTGCTTCTATGATTTGCATATGCGACCTTTGACCACTAGATCTGCGGAAATGATAGAATTAGTAACTCGCATAGGTAAAATCCCCATGATTATTACTTCATTAATTAAACATTCCAATAAGACAATTGGAGGGGGTTTACCTTGTGTATTTAGAGCGATTAGTGAATATTATTGATACAAAGTGTTGGGTTGTGTTATATTCTTTCCACGACTAGCCTACGTAGTTAACCAGGCAGTTAGAGGGGGGCAAAGCCCCCCCTTCGTTGCGCCGATTGCGTAGTGGGGGGGTCACAGTGGGGTTTGAGGGGGGCGGGTAGCCCCCCTCTATGGGGTCCGAGGCAGCGCCCCTGGGAATATTTTTTTGGACCCTATATTAGGTTGGGTGGACCTACCTATGGTTTTGTGCATGGTTTACGCACATGGTTTTGGATGCGATTGTTTTTGGTCTATGGTATTGGATGCTTCAACATGTATAAATGTGTATTGTAACATTGAAAGGAACATGATGAAAAATCAATCTGGTAGTCCCAGTTTTGGGGTCCAGGGGAAAATCTCTGTGTATATGCATTTTATGTGTTATTCTCTTGCATTGTTTATTTTATGTTTTAGAATTCGTATGCAAGTAAATTTTGTACAGGGTTAAAACCTACATTGGTATTAGAATTGTTTTGGATTCAAGGGGATGCCTTTGTTGCTGAGGGGTTTTGCTCGAGCCTGTGGTAGACCCTGTTCAGTGGGAGATTTGCGGGATCAATTCTAGTGGTGAAAGAAGATGGTGAGCAGTGGAAAGATAGAGATAAAGAAATTTAATGGTAAGAGTTTTGAGTTATGGAAACTCAAGATGGAGGATATGTTGGTGGATAAAGATCAGTGGATCGTAGTAGATCCAGGTACTAAACCAATGGGAGTATCCGATGAAGAATGGAATAAGTTGGATCAGAAGGAAAAGAGCACAATACGATTGTGCGTCTCAGACTCAATATTTTTGAATGTATCAGGGGAAGCTACGACGAAGGCTTTGTGGGACAAGTTAGGGACTTTGTACCAATCTAAGTCTCTAGTGAATAAACTATTCCTACGGAAAAAACTGTATAAGATGAGGATGAAAGATGGAGACTCGATGATAGAGCATTTGAACGCATTTAATACTATGGTAAGTCAGTTATTATCTGTTGATATTAAAATTTTAGATGAAGATAAGTGCATTAGTTTGTTGTGTTCTCTACCAAATTCATCGGATAGTCTGGTTATTGCAATAGGTAGAAATGAAACTACCTTGCAGTTTGATGAAATAGTCTCATCCTTGTTGACGAGGACGGTGCCAGAACAGAAACAAAAATAAGTCAACAAGTGGGAGATCTAAATCTAGAGGGAGATCTAAATCTCCAGAAAAACCTGTAAAGGTGGTTTGCTGGAAATGCGAAAAGGAAGTGCACTACAAAAGGGACTATAAATCTAAATCTCCTAACAAAGGAAAGGGATTTGATGATTCTCCTTCTGCAGAGGCAAAAACCACCTCAGATGAAGGTGGGGATGTGTATTTGGCTTCTTCAAGTACACATGTAGATCATGAGGCATGGTTGATTGACTCAGGTGCATCATTTCACTTCACTCCCCATAGAGAGTGGTTCTGTGAGTATGAGAAATAGGATGGTGGTGGTTTCTTCTTAAGGGATTATAGGAAGGCTAGAATCATTGGTCGTGGAAAAGTAAAGTTGAAGTTGCAAGGTGGAATGGTTAGAACACTTTCAGGTGTTCTACATACTTTTGCATTGGCCAGATATCTGATTTTCATAAGCAAGTTGGATGATGTAGGTGTAAAAATAGTGTTCGAGAAGGATACCCACAAGATGGTTTTGGGAGCACTGGTATTGATGCAGGGAGTTCGGATTGGAACTATCTACAAGCTGCAAGGTAGCACTATTGTTGATGGGTACAATAGTTCTATGGTTCCTGAAAGTGGAGCAGAAAATCTAGTGGTCTCTGGAGAGAAGAACATGTTTTGGCATCAAAGGCTTGGACATATTGGAGAGAAGGGCCTTTGAATACTTCATGGTAAAGGTATGGTATATGGTATGGGTAATAGCTCTCTGGATTTTGATTTTTGTGAAATATGTGTATATGGGAAGCAGAATTGGGTGAGTTTCCCCTCTGGTGGTAAGAGGGCGAAACATATATTAGAACTTGTGCACAGTGATGTGTTTGGATTTGTGAAGGTTCCAACACTGGGTAAGTCTGTGTACTATGTATCATTTATAGAAGACTTCTCAAGGAATACATGGATATATTTCCTTAAGAATAAATCTGAAGTCTTTGACGGGTTTAAAGAAATTAAGGCTCTAGTGGAAAATTAGACAGATAAGAAGATAAAGGTGTTGAAGACAGATAATGGTGGAGGGTCTTTGTGGAGTATCAAGGAAGGTACGTTTCGATGGTTATTTTGGTATCTTTTCATTAGAACTCAAAATCCTTTTGCATGGGAAATTTAGATAATGATAAGGATTTATAACGAAACACGAGAGATTAGTGAGAAACACTGAAAAACGGAAGGTGGCCATTCCAAAGGTAAAGACAAGGATGAGCTAACTATTGTCCCTTTGACGGGAGACCGGAAGCAAACTAGATCAAAACGAATCAACCCAGGAAAGGATGCGGAGATACCAACACGGAGTAGAAAAGGAAAGAAGTGACACAGTATTAACGATTATGCTAATCCCTCAGGATCTTAGATCCTGAGGGATCACTATTTTATCTATTTTCTGTATCTAGATATCTCCGCCATCTTCCTTATAAAAGGGATAGCACTGTTGGCTATCGAAAAGGGGGGTTTTTATGTAATTTCTTTTAAGAAAGATCAGAACTATGATCTTTATGTTCCGTTGAAGACTTGAGTTCCTGTAATTTTATTTCATGCCTTAATACATACTTGTTCACTCTTTTATCTTTGAGCCTAGATCTATCTTAAGTGGTGTACCCCTGGAGGCTAAGGGCCCGGCCCTGGAGGACACTTGCTCTTGTACCATTACACGTGGTTTCTGTGTGGTTTGTTCATAGACGTACTCTGGTAATCTGCTGTGTTTTAAGAATATTATATTACATGCTCTGTTATGTTTAACTCGTCTCATGTTCCTGAAACTTTATATTGACGCTGTGTCATGTTACCAATCCTTTAAGTGTTGATTAATCTCTACAGGACACTGTCACTCCATTACAGAGTTCATTACGATTGTGTTTAGCATTATAACAAGTTATCTTGAAAGGTCTGTTTTCACATGATTATTGAATGTTACTGTTCTTCATCTTGAGATGCAATCGTATGCGGTTATTTAGATCAATAACAGAAGCAGATTGAGTATGTTGTGTTTCTAAGGTTTTGATCGGTAGTGTTGTTTCATCATATGTGTACATCTTTTAAGACTGAAGGATTGATGTTTTTATTGGAGTGATTAAATAGAATTACATCTTGAGGAACTTGGTTACTGCTTATCTCAATTGCTGTTCCATTTCTGAATTGTTGTTCCATTTCAATTGTTGTTCCATTTCCAGATTGCTAATTTGTTGTTTCTTAAGGACAGTCTCAGGCTGTAGTGAGCCCCAGCATCTGCTATTTGGCTCCCAGACCTCTGATCTGCTCCCATCAGCTATGAAAGGGATGGGTTATTGCTACCAAACCCTTGGCTGATGTGCTGTTCTATTTCATTGCTATTTCTTTTACTTGTTGTTTCATTTCTATTCATTAAGGATGGTCTCAGGCTGTAGTGATCCCCAACATCTGCTATTTGGCTCCCATACCTCTGATCTATTCTCATCAGTTACAGAAAGGATGGGTTATTGCTACCGAACCTTTGGCTGATGCAATACTTGGCGTGATTTGGTCTTTTGAAGTAGTTAAGTTGTAGACTCGCATTAATTTACTTTCGTAGTTTTTAAATAGTTGTACTACAAGCATTACTCTGGCAAGTGATAAGCCTCAGACTGAGACACTCTTTGAAATAACCAGACGTTCCTGGATTAACATATTAATGTGAGGTAACTAGAGGTGAAAGAGACCCTTTTTATAGCTCTACATTTTGCCGCCGTTGCCGGGGAAAGAGTGTAGCCATTTGTTTTTTCAGAGTAGTGTACGAACCTGCTAGGGAAGAATTGGGTTTTGAAAACAGAAGGTAAGAACCTACGTGCAGAGCATGTAAAAGCCCTGCTCCTTTGCCCGCTTCCCTGCAGATTTGCTGCTATCTGCTTAAAACTTAGTAGTTAAATTGAGTGCATGACTAAGCAGAAAAAGCCGGAGAAAAATCCCAAACCGTTACCAAAGCTAGAAAAAGCTAAGGGACCGGTGACTCTTGGTCGATCAACATTCATAGACGAAATCTATAAGAAAACCGAATCTCAACCTTCAGTAGGACCCAGGAAAGTTACTTCCAAACAACCTACTAGTTCCCTTCAGGCCTCAGGTTCACCATCTGAAGCCTTTGCTGAGGTGCATAGTCAGACTGACGAACAGGACTTTCAAGAAATTGAAAATTCTATTCCAGAATGACTGCAAGAAGGGAATCTCATTAATCTTTGTGAAGGAGAAGGGGAAACAGGGGAAACTGGGGAGCCAAGATCTCCTCCTAGGATAACTCAGCCATCGAATAGCCCAGACAAGGGGAGCGCAGTAAAAATTATTATTGAAGACACCCTATTTCCTCAGACAGAAATCCTAGATAGATGAAGTGCTATTAAAACTGTTCCTATTGAAAACATTCCTCCTCAACCTAGGAATACCCTCTTAGATATTCCAGAAGGTTATTGGCATATATTTGACCCAATGGCTCAAAATCCACCAAATACCCAAACCTCTACATTACAATACCCCATAGTGGATTCCGCAGCAAATGCTCCTATGAAAGCAATCCCCCTTCAACACATTCCTACATTTCACGGACTTACATCAGAGGACCCGGATGCATTCTTATTCGAATTTGATGTGCTATGCAGGGGATATGATTACACCACTGACCCCCAGAAATTAAAATTGTTCCCCTCCACTCTGAAAGGGGCAGCTTTAAGATGGTTTATGAGATTAGGTGGTGGAGTTATAAATAACTAGGAACAAATGAAAGAATCTTTTCTAAAGAAATATCAAGACTACTGTAGGTCTAGAGAACTAAAAGATGAAATATTTCAGATGATAGCTAGACCAAACAAAACATTAGAAGAATATGTGGAACGTTTCCAGTATAATTTGCAAAGATCCCCTTATGCATCAATGCCTTTGCCTGATAACGTGTTGAAAACAACATTAATAAGGGGCATGAAAGAACAATGGATTGAAACATTAAACATTATGGGGAAAGGGGATATTTATCAAGAAAGTTTTGCTGACATAATTGATCTATGTATCAGGAGTTCGAGAGGCAGTGCACGAATCAAACCAGCAGAACATGATCGATTTGCATGAGAAACCAAAATTTCATCAGAAGGAGTAACATGTGTGGAAATTGGAAATTTATTTGAAAATTTTAAAACTGATATAATAGGAACATTGACTACACAATTTGACGTTTTGCAGGCTAAGCAGAAACAAATGGAGGCAGAATAGAATTTGGCAATCTTCTGCCCCAGGTGCAGGAAGAAGCATAGCCATAAGGAGTGCTCACTAGATACAGTTCAAACATGTGCCATTTGTACAAGGGATCACTCTACAGAAAGTTGTCCCTCATTACCTGGACTGAAAGTGGTATATAAGGAAGTAGAAGAAGAACCAAAGGCAATATATCTACTCAACCAGTGTCGTCAGTGGCAGCTACGACAAACTGGTATGTTTTCAGACCCAGCTTCTTCTTTTCAGTATCCGCAGTACAATACTCAACATTATAATACATGGCAAAGTTAGTTTCAACCTCCATTTCCAAACTGTTCATCACAGTCGTACCCTTCTGCAAACCCGTGGCTAAATCAGACAAGCCAATCTGGTTGGTCGAATCCTCCTTATCCCCCACCATACTGGCAAAACAAACCATAACCCACCACAAATGGACTCCCCCCACTTCACAAGGTTCAGTCTGGCAAGACTAACTGGCAGAGACCAACACAGCAGCCAGTAGGAAATATTCCTTTTCCCTCAAACCATACACTGCAAGCTTTACAGCAAAACCCCCAATCTAATCTGAGACCCCAACTCCCAGCCCAGCCCAATCCCAATCCAAATAACGGACCAGTCCAAGCACTTCAAATTTTAGAAACACCAGAAGAAGGACCCGATCTTCAGCTAAGATCTGGGCATATTATTCAAACAGAGGGAAATAAAATAGTTCAGATTGAAGATCAGTTACCTAGAGAACATCTGTCACAAGAAGAGGATGTAAATGGACAACAAACTCAGAATCAAGCAACTACATCCTCTCCCCCGTTCCCATAACGTTTAGTCATACCTCGACCTATACAACAACCTAATTTCGACATTCTGGGAGAATTACAAAATTTGTACATAAAAATTCCATTCCTTCAGGCCATTCAAGACATCCTGATATACGCTAAAACTATTAAGGAATTGTGCAAAAAAAGACCGAGAAGGAATGTAATAGATAATCCAAGAGTTCAAGTAGTCGGTACTTTATTTGACCTATTATCAGGAAAGGAAACACCTATTAAGTATGAAGACCCAGGAAACCCAATAGTAACTATTCAAATTTATGGCCAAACCTTAACCAATGCCTTAGTTGATCTTGGAGTTGCAATCAATATATTGACCACTGCCACTTGCCAAAAGTTAGGTATTACATCTGCAGAACCCACTTCAACTTTGCTAGAATTGGCTGATCGATCTGTGGTTAGGCCCAAAGGCATACTGAATGATGTCATGGTTTCGGTTGATTCCTGGGAATACCCAACTGATTTTCTGATAATAAACCCTAAAACCCGACTAGATGGACATCCATTGATCTTAGAAAGACCTTGGCTCGCTACCGTTGATGCCTATATCGGCTGTCAGCAAGGGAACATGATCATAACCAAGGGGCAGATATCAAGAATTTAGTACTATATCCCCCAGCGCAGCCAAGCATCACAATAGTTAAAACTAATAGGCACCCTGTATCATATCTTACTGACAACATTAGATCTCCATTAACTATACAAGAAGCGCTTGAGTTCAAAGATCAAACAGAAGATGATGCCATCAGCAACTCTATTAGTCAAACTAAACTCACATCTCGTACCCAGTGTCATATGATAAAAGCAACATTTGATAACGAAGTAGAGGAGGAACCTCTGAAAGATGCACATGACCACACAATCCCTGTCACTTCAGTTGCACATAGTAAAATTGTGGAAATCAAACCTGGAAAGACCTTAAACATTAACGCCGACCTTACACCCAAACAAGGAACAAAACTCATCCATATTTTAACAAAATATAAAGATGCATTTGCATGGGATTACCCTGATATGAAAGGAATTGATCCTCAATTGTGTACATACCACATCTACATAGAAAATGATGCAAGACCTGTTAGACAGCCTCAGAGAAGACTAAATCCTCATCTAAAAGAAGTGGTAAAAGCTAAGCTTCAAAAACTTTTAGATGTTAACTTTATCTACCCTATCTCTGATAGTAAATGGGTCTCCCCGCTTGTGGTGGTACCAAAAAAGAATGGTAAATGAAGAATCTGCGTGGACTACAGGGAGCTAAATAAAGCAACACAAAAATATCACTTTCCTCTCCCATTCATCAGCCAAGTATTAGACACTTTGGCAGGAAAGAAATTCTTTTCTTTCCTTGATGGCTTCAGTGGGTATAACCAAATACAGATTGCCCCTGAAGATCAAGACAAAAATACTTTTACTTGTCCTTGGGGAACATTTGCCTACTGAGTTTTACCTTTTGGCTTATGCAATGCCCCTACCACCTTCCAAAGGGCTATCCTTAGCATTTTTGCAGACCTAATAAATGAAGGACTAGAAGTATATATGGACGACTTTACTCCATACGGAGATGAGTTTGACCTAGCACTGGATACACTAGAAAAAGTCCTACAACGTTGCATTTCTACCAGGCTTTGTTTAAGCCATCAAAAATGTTATATGATGATGATAGAAGGACTTATTTTAGAACACTATATTTCAGCAGCTGGCATTCAGGTAGATCCAGCCAAAATCCAAATACTTTTGCTTATTCCTACTCCTACCACTCAAACAGAGGTACGTAGCTTTCTTGGATTTTCTGGTTACTACAGAAGGTTTATAGAACATTATTCATGTATTGTTGCACCCTTGTATGCACTAACTGGTAACGTTGATTTTCTTTGGACAGAGAAATGTGAATGTGCTTTCAAGGATCTGAAGAAGCTCGTATCCATAGCCCCAGTCCTTCGAGGACCAAATTGGGATTTGCCATTCCAGA
>APFE031109738.1:72879-100478 GCA_000404065.3 Pinus taeda | reverse complement strand
TTGGATATATGTGGAATTGTTTTAGGAAGTCCTTACTTGTATGATAGAAAAGCTATTTTCTATAGAGCTGAGAATAAGTATTTACTTGTCAAAGATGGAATCAAATACTTTGTAAGAGCTCATAAGCTCAAGAATAATTATACTCTCATAAACTTAGGGCAGAAGAAAAGAATGATAAATTCATGCAAACAATTCTTACTAATGGTTGTAAAGGAAAAGAAGCCTGAAAAAACCAATGTATTTGAGGGTTGTAATACTAAACAACAAGCTGATTTGGAAAAGGTTGTTTCAGAGTATGATATCTTGTTTTAAGAACCTAAAGGTCTGTCACCCAAAAAGGAAATAATACATGATATTATTTTGCAACAATATGCTCCTTTGCCTAACATTGGAATGTACATGTTGTCTTCTTTAGAGAATGCTGAAATCAAGAAGCAGATGCAGGAGTTGCTCAAGAAGGCTCATCAGGCCTAGCACATCACCATGTTGGTCACCAATCATTTTGGTGAGAAAGAAAGATGGCTCGTGGAGAATGTGCATTGATTATCGAGCACTAAATAAGATAACAATCAAAAATCATTATCCCCTTCCTCACATAGATGATCTTTGAGATCAATTAAAGGAAGCTATTTATTTCACCAAGCTAGACTTGCATAGTGGATACCATCAGGTCAGAGTTGCAGAACAAGATGTATGGAAGACCACTTTCAAAACAAAGCAGGGATTGTATGAGTGGCTGGTTATGCCTTTTGGCTTAACTAATGCTCCTGCTACTTTCATGAGATTAATGAATGATGTACTCAGACCTTTTCTTAATGATTTTGTCATTGTGTATCTAGATGTCATTCTGATTTTTAGTAAAACGTGGGAAGAACTCTTAAAGCATGTTAAGAAGACACTAGATGTTTTGAAAGCAGAAAAACTTCATGTTAAACTCTCAAAATGTGAATTTGGAAAAACATCTCTAAATTATTTGGGTCATATAGTAGGGGGTGGTGAATTGAAGATAGATCTCTCTAAAGTGGCAGTCATTGTAAACTAGCCTAAACCCAAGTTTGCTACAGAAGTGAGAAGCTTTTTAGGGGCAACACATTATTGGAGGAAGTTCATTTCTAACTTTTCCTAATTGCAGCTCCCTTACATGCTTTAATAGGATTGAACAAGGTGTTTTAGTGGGGAGGCAAACATCAGAAAGCCTTCGACACCTTGAAAGAAAAGATTAATACAACACTTGTACTATCACTGCCTGATCCACAAAGACCATTTGAGATCCAAATAGATGCCAGTGACTATGCCATGGGAGTAGTGTTGACACAACATGATAAACCCATATGTTATCATTCTGAGACTTTTAATGCTGCAGTAGTTAACTATCCTACATATGATAAAGAATTGTATGCATTAGTTTAGAGTGTGAAAAAGTGGAAACATTACTTAATGGGCAAAGAGACAGTAATACATATGATTCATCAACCACTTCAATATCTACACTCCCAAACAGTTTTGCAGCAACAATAATTTAGTGGATGGGTTTTTCAAATATTTTCATTTGTCATCAGATATAAAAGGGCATACACAATAAAGTTGCAGACATGTTATCTAGACCCATTATAAATGCATCTACTATACTTAAGCATAATTTCGTGCTACATGAAAGCTACATTGAACAATATGCTCAAGATATAGATTTCAAAGATGTATATGCAACTTTAAGTCAAGGAAAATGGGTAGAAGAATTGGATTATCATGTAAAGGACCGAATCTTATACCATTGTGGAAAACTCTGCATTCCACAAACTAAGAGAGTAAAGATAATTAGAGAAGCACACACTTCTCTAATATCAGGTCACTTTGGGGTAAGTAAAACAGTTGCACAGATGCAAAGATTTTGTTATTGGCAAAAAATGAATGAGATAGTTTCTAGATATGTAAGAGGGTGTACTATGTGTGCTAAAAGTAAGCCCAGCAATAGAAAACTAGGCTTGTACACTCCATTACCAGTAACTTCTCACCCTTGGGAAAGTGTTTCCATGGATTTTGTTGGAGGACTGCCTAAATCTAGGAAAGGTCATGCTTATCTATATGTTGTTTTGGATAGGTTCAACAAAATGTGTATTTTGATACCTTGTAATAAATAGATTACAGCTAAACAAACTGCAAAATTGTTCTTTGAACATGTATGTGTTCATTTTGGATTACCCACTTCCATTGTATCTGATCGAGACACCCGATTTGTGGGGAAGTTTTGGTCAAGTCTTTGGGATTTGATGGACACCAAGCTGAAGAAAAGCACAACTATTCATCCACAAACTGATGGCCAGACAGAAGTAGTTAACAAGACAGTGATCCAGTTACTCAGAGGATATTGTAGCAAACATCCTAAGCTTTGGGATGAACATTTCTGTTATGTGCAACATGCTTACAACAAAGCAAAACATTCTTCTACACAGATATCTCCTTTTGAGACCTATTTTGGTTTCACCCCAAGGTCTCCTTTAGATTTTGTCTTTGGTAAAGACCACAGTTGAGGGACACAGTGATGTGGACAGGGCAACTAGGTTCATTGACAAATCTAGGAGATCCACCAGGCAATACAAGAACAACTAGAAAAGAGCCAAGCCAAATACAAGGCTAAGCATGACAAGCATCAGATGGAGCAAAGTTTCCAAGTTGGTGACCAAGTCTAGCTATATATCAGCAAGGACAGGATGCACAGTGAAGGAAAAAAGCTAAAGCCTATCAAATATGGACCTTTCAAAATACTTGAGAAGATTGGTGAAAATGCTTTTCACCTTCATCTACCAGCTTACATGCACATCTACTCAGACATAAATGCAGATTGCTTGAGATTGTTTGAACCCTCTCTAATTGAGGATCCCAAAGAGCAAAGTCAACTGCTTCTATTAATGACCTGCTACCTGAATATCTTAATGAATTGCAGAAAGACATAGTTCTAGACAGGAAGGTGAGGACGACGCACATAGAAGATGTTGAGTACCTCTGAGTAGGGCTCAAGGGTTCAAAGCCGAGCAGTGCAAAGTGGACTGAGATTGGACAAGTGAGATGACAATAGCCTCACTTAGTTGATGCTTGAAAACCAACTTTTGGTGGTCCAAAAGCTTTTTCAGTGGCAAGGCCATGATCCAAATTGGATGTATGAAGAATAATCAAAGTACCATGACTGTATCAGATCAGGACAAACCTCGAATTCAAGAGCACAAAGTGATCAGAAAAACCTCTGAACAGTGGCAGTTGGTAGCCAGCATGGAAGGACAAGGACCTCGGTCAAAGTGCACTGACCGAGGCCCATGGAGACTACGTAAGAGGAAAAACTAGCACCTGAGAAGCCCAGATCAGGAAAAGGAGGCAATTTTTGATGCGTGATTCATGCTAAGTGGGAAAAACCCCTCGAGAACAAAAGGCCTCGAAGCACTCGGTCACATGGAAGCCAGGAAAACCATGGGAAAACTCGCAAAAGGCTAAAGGCATGACCCGCACTCCAAAAACCGGCGATATTTATCGGGGGCACCCTTGGGTGGTAAGCGGATTTGGAGAAAAATGAGAGATTCCACTCAACGCCTGACACATGGCAAGCGGAGGAGAGATAAAACCGTCGCTCATCGCATGCTAATGATCGAGCAAGTCAACCGCGTGAACTGAGCGAATGACATTGGATCGAGAGGCTCTAGATCTAATGATTGAGAACATGCCTGATGAAAGAACTGGATTTGTCACAGGATTAAGTCGAGATCTACAAGGATTTGAGGTCCGATTTTACCACCGAGGTGGCGGATGACTCATTCCACAATGTAACCGAAGAACCGAACCAACGGGGATGAGATGGCGTAGTTCATGAAAGGACAAGTGGCCACTCCCTGTGAGCTAATGACCATGACGCAGAGACAAGGAACTCTAAGCGAACAGCAGTAGGAGATTTGACGGAGGAAGAAGAGGAATCGAATAGTCGTGAGATCAATTGGCTTTAAAGCCATAAAAAGACAAAGCAGAAGACACCGAAGAGGGGAAAAAGAGAAGAAAAGGAAGAAGACAGAGAAAATGAAGAAAAGATAGTGAAGCCAAAGCAGAAAGATAGAGGGCCGAGCTGACCATAGGAAGCGTCGAGCACCAAAGAGCTTGAGAGGTTCAAGCTATCTCTGAGAGGATTTGTCATGACTGAGCACCACATTGGGCTCCTTCCATTAAAGACCAGAAAGGTTAAGAGCTAGTAAGGAAAAGAGTCTGTGCACTCTAGTGGCTTGGGGAGTCCAAGGACCACCCTGCCAAGCAATTCTGTTTTAGGAGACTCAAATTGAGCTCCTTATTGTAATTCTCTGCTTTAAAGATACAATAAAAGAAGGCCACCACTGAGAGTTAGACCGGAGACGTAGCCTTGGAGGATAGGGTGAACTCTTTATTAGTTGTTGTGTTCTTGTATTTGTTTATTGTGTTTCTCTATTGTTCTCCATTTTTTAGTGTTTGTGTATTTTGCAATCTGATCGATCCGTTGCCTAAAATAACATAGACACACACCAGCACATGAGTCTGTAACACCTTCATTTAATAATTAATCAACTGAGGTCACTCAAGGGTGATTTTCAGATCAATGTTCTTTAACTGCTTCATTGTCTATGTATTTTGCAATCTTACTGATCCATTGCACAAAGTAACATAGGCAAATCCATCTAAGATCTTCAATATCATATCAAGTGGTATCAGAGCTTTAGGTTTGCTAAGGTTAGACAAGCTTGTGCTAGATTGTTGAATGCTAACTGGATCAAAGCTCAAACTAGGAGAAGGAGAACTTGTTGAGGATAATTCAAAAATTGGAAGAGTCTATCCTCGGAAGAAAATGGAAGAAGAGATTCCCTTGGAATCAAAATCTCAATTCATGGACAATTTCATGACCATGAGAGCCATGGTAGAAGAGATGTATCGAGAATTTAAGAAAGGTCAAGGTGAAAGTACTTCAACCTCCAAACAAGACAAAGGAATAGAGGAACCTCTTCTAGATAGCCATTCATAAGGCAAAGGGAAAAGGGAAGAGCCTCCTCCATCAACGCCTCCTTCTAGCCTTGAAAAAAAAAAAAAAAAAACATCTTTGATTAAATTAGATGTAAAATTTGATTTTCCAATATATGATGGAGAATTAAATGTATAAAATCTAGATAACTCGATTAGACAGATTGATGTATATCACAGGGTGCAGAACATTGATTAAGAAAGGAAAAATATTTAGCTAGCCAACCTTTGCCTTGGAGGAATTTCCCTAATGTGGTGGGAAGGCAGGACACAAGCTAATTTGAAGAAGCATGGTAAAATTATTTCTACCTGGAGTGAATTTGTTTCTTCCATTAAAAAACAATTCTATCCACTAGCTTATATGCAGCAAGCAATGATGAGTTGGCAAATCTTCGCCAATTAAATGGGCAAAGTGTACAAAGCTATACCCAGGAATTTAGAAAAAGAGATTTAATTCTAGGCATTTCTCTAGACTCACCAAAAACTTTGTTGAAGTATATAGGTGGTTTGCATAGCTATTTGAGGCACACCACTCTCATATTTAACCCTACTAGCATAGATGAGGTAGCAGTCCAGGCTACACATCTAGAGGCTAGAGGCAAGAATGTGAACCCATAGATTGGGGGATCATCAAAGCCCACTACAAGAAAGAACAAGGAAAAGAAGAAGTAGAAATGGAAAGAGAGGAAGGACAACGTTGTACAGAAAGACAAACCTTCATGCACTCACTACAAGAAGGATGGACATGATGATGAACACTGTTGGTCTTTGCATCCAGAGTTGAAACCCAAGAAGTTCAGTGGTAAGAAGAAGAAGACTACTGCTACTATTCAGAAAGACTTGGGGTTAGACTCAGGTGATGAAACAACAGTCTCAGCCATAGGTATAAAAGGTAAATATTCTGAAGCATCTACTAGTAATTCTGCACAATCTATTGATAATGAAGAAAATGGGAGGAAAAGACATGAGATTTTTCATATTAGAGTTATTTCCAAGCATCAAAATATTGATACTTTATTTGATAGTGGTTCACAAGTAAACTTGATTTTTGAAACAATTGTAAAGAAGTTGGGATTACTAACAACACCTCGCAAGAAGCCATATCCATTAGGTTGGGTATGTGATAAACCAAAGCTACAAGTGACTAGGCAATGTAAACTTAGGTTTGCTATTGGGTCAACTTTTGTGGATGAGGTTGAGTTAGATATAGTCCCCCTAGATATATGTGGTATTGTTTTAGGAAGTCATTACTTGTATGATAAAAAAGCTATTTTCCTATAGAACTGAAAATAAGTATCAACTCACAAAAGATGGAAATGGATATATTGTAAGAGCTCATCAACTAAAAAATAACTATACTCTCATAAACTCAGGGCAGATGAAAATAATTGTAAATTCATGCAAGCAATTTTTACTAATGGTTGTAAAGGAAAACACCCCTAATAAAACCAATGCATTTGAAGGCTGTGATGCTAAATAGAAAGGTGATTTAGAAAAAGTTGTCTCAGAATATGATATCCTATTTCAAGAACCTAAAGGTCTGCCACCCAAAAGGGAAATAGTACATGATATTCATTTGCAGCAAGATGCTCCAATGCCTAAAATCGAAATGTATAGGTTATCCTCTTTAGAGAATGCAAAGATCAAGAAGCAGGTACATGAGCTGCTCGATAAAGGGTTCATCAAACCAAGCACATCACCATGTGGATCTCCAATTGTGTTGGTGAGAAAGAAATATGGTTAGTGGAGGATGTGCATTGATTACAAAGCACTGAATAAAATAAGGATCAAGAATTGTTATCCTGTTCCTCGCATAGATGATCTATTAGATCAGTTGAAAGAAGCAGTTTAATTTTCCAAGTTGGACTTGCATGGTGGCTATCATCAAGTCAGAGTAGTAGAAAAAGATGCATGGAAGATTGCTTTCAAAACAAATAAAGGGCTATACGAAGGGTTGGTTATGCATTTTTGCCTAACTAATGCTCCTACCACTTTCATGAGAGTTATGAATGATGAACTAAGACTTTTTGTTAATGATTTTGTAATTGTATATTTAGATGACATTCTTGTTTTTAGTAAAACATGGGAAGAACATTCGAAGCATGTAAAGTAGACTTTAGATGTTTTGAAAAGATAAAATCTCCATGTTAAGTTATCAAAATGTGAATTTGGAAAAATATCTTTGAATTATTTGGGTCATATTGTAGGGGGTGGTGAATTGAAGATAGATCCCTCTAAGGTTGAAGTCATTGTGAACTGGCCTAAACCTAAATCTGCTACAGAAGTTAGGAGCTTCCTAGGAGGAGCAAAATATTGGAGAAAGTTTATTGCTAACTTTTCCTTGATTATAGCTCCCTTACATGCTTTGATAGGATTGAACAAGGTGTTTTAGTGGGGAAGCAAACAACAGAAAGCCTTCAAAACCCTGAAAGAAAAAATTAGTACAGCACCAATACTAGCATTGCCACATCTTCAAAGACCATTTGAGATTGAAACAGATGCCAGTGGCTATGCCATGGGAGCAGTGTTGATGCAACACAGTAAACCCATAGGCTATCATTCTGAGACATTTAATTATGTAGTAGTTAATAATCCCACATATGATAAAGAATTGTATGCATTAGTGCAGAGTGTGAAAAAGTGGAAACATTACCTATTGGGCAAGGAGACAATTATACATACAGATCATCAACCACTTCAATATTTGCACTCACAAACTAAATTGTAGCAATCAAGACACTATAGGTGGATGGGTTTTCTACAACAGTTTCATCTTGTCATCAGATATAAGAAGGGCATACACAATAAAGTTGTAGATATGTTATCAAGACCAATCATAAATGCGTCTACTAAAGCATAACTTAGTATTGCATGAAAGCTACATTGAAAAATATGCTCAAGATGTAGATTTTAAGATGTATATGCAACTTTAAGTCATGGCAAACAAGTAGAGGAATTGGATTATCATGTTAAGGACCAACTCTTGTATCATTTGGGAAAGTTATGCATTCCTCAAACTGAAAGATTTAACATAATCTGAGAAGCACATACTTTTCTAATATTAGGTCATTTTGGTGTAAGTAAAATAGTCACACAACTGCAAAGGTTCTGTTATTGGCCAAGAATACATGAAATAGTTTCTAGATATATTAGAGGGTGTACCATGTGTGCTAAAAGCAAGCCCAGCAATAGAAAACTAGGCTTGTACACTCCACTTCCAGTTCCTTCTCATCCTTGGGAAAGTGTTTCCATGGACTTTGTTGGGGGATTGCCAAAATCTAGAAAAGGTCATGATTATTTATATGTTATTGTGGACAGGTTCAGCAAAATGTGTATTTTAATACCTTGTAACAAGCAAATTACAGTGAACAAACAACAAAGTTGTTATTTCAGCATGTATGAGTATATTTTTGGTTACCCACTTTTATTGTCTTTGATCAAGATTCTCGAATTGTTGGGAAGTTTTGGTCAAGTCTATGGGAGTTGATGGACACCAGATTGAAGAAGAGCATAGCATTTCATCCACAAACAGATGGCCAAATAGAGGTGGTGAACAAAACAGTGACTCAGCTACTCAGGGGCCATTGCACCAAGCATCCCAAGCTTTGGGATGAACATTTATGTTATGTGCAACATGCTTACAACCGTGCTAAGCACTCTTGTACACGAAGATCTCCTTTTGGGACTTGTTTTGGTTTTACACCAATGTCTCCCTTGGATTTTTTCTTTTGTAAAGACATAACAATTGATGGACACAGTGATGTGGTCAAAGCAACCAAGTTCATTGAACAAATCCAAGAAATTCACGAGGCAGTGCAGGAACAACTGGAAAGAAGCCAGGCCAAGTACAAGGAAAGGCATGATAAGCATCGAATTGAACATAGCATCCAAGTTGGTGATCAAGTCTGGTTGTACATCAGCAAAGACAGAATGCAAGGTGAAGGTAAAAAACTGAAGCCAATAAGGTATGGGCCTTTCAAGATACTTGAGAAAATTGGTGAGAATGCTTTTCGATTTGATTTACCAACTTACATGCACATCTATTCAGTAGTTAATGCAGAGAACATGAGACTATTTGAACCTTAATTGACTGTAGATCCCGAAGAGAAAAGTCAGTGGCCTTCTATTAATGATCTATTGCCTGAATATCTCAATCAGTTGCAGGAAGATACAGTTCTGGACAGGAAGCTGAGAACTACGCACAGAGGGGATGTTGAGTACCTCAAAATTGGGCTCAAAGGTTCAAAACCAAGTAGTGCAAGATGGATAGAGATTGGACAAGTGAGGAAGTTGTATCCTCACTTGATTGATGCTTAAAAACCAAATTTTGTTGGTCCAAAAGCTTTTTTAGTGGGAAAGCGTGATCCAAATGGATCCTAGAAAACCCTCTAAGTCTTCAAAGTCTTCTAAAGATCAAAACTATCGCAAAAGAAGAACTCTTAGAAATAGCGGATAACACTATCGAAAGGTAAAAACATGAAGAAAACAGTGAAATAAGGCCTATCGGAGGCTTAAAACAACTTTGCACAGGAGTCGTCGGATTTGGCTGATCAACAGTCTAGATCTGATCGGCATATCACAATCGGCGAAGGCTATCGGAGGCTATCGAAGGTGGCCATATGGGAAGCACGATAGCGATTAGTGCAATCAAATGAGAGCCATTGATCTACGTGTGTAGATCGATGGTCGAGATTCGATCATGCTATGGCATCACTAATATATATTTATATATAATATATATATATATTATATATATATATATATATATATATATATATATAATATATATATTATATATATATATATATATATATATATATATATATAGATATATATTATAATATATATGGACTTAACCATGGCTCGAAGGATCAGTGGTATGCGATTGCGATATCACAATATCACGTCATAGTTATGCAAAGGACCGGGACCGATAATAACTATGATTGTGATAACCGGACCCAATAAAATTATGAATGATATTTGATAATATTTCAAGTCCAGTAAAAGGTCCTTTTCAATGTAAATTGCATTTTCATTAAATGAACAAAAAACGAAAGAAATGCAAATAAAGCGATAAACTGAACCCGAAAGGGTTTATACATGTAGGTATATATGTTTTGAGATCTGAAACAAGCGGGATTTCGAGTAGGCAGTAGGTAGTAAGTGGTTTTGGCTGGGCTTCGCCTGAGCCCATACATTGGCTGCCACGTGGCCAGGCTCTGGAGAGAGAAAACCACCCTTTTTAGGTGGTTGACTCTTGTACACATGAGCTGCTCGAAATGAACCAAGTCTATTGGATCTAGCTCTCTTAGATCAATGGTGGAGATACGATAAGAGATATAAAGGTAGACATGATAGGAGTTATAAGGAAAAATTTATAGTATTTCAAATTCAATAAATGGTAGATTGGCAGATTTTCACAGTTTTATGTGTATTTCTCTGTGTAAACAAAGAAAGACCTTTTTTGGGGATTTCAAAGGCATCAATGGTCCATTCCTTTACAGAATAGGTGGCCACCATCCCTGAAGGCATTTAGTAATGATTGCTAATGCTTGGAGGGGGATTCAAGCAGGCAAAGGCCAGGCTACAAAGAGCCTGAGAAGGGGAAACAAACAGATAACGCCGATTGGCTTTAAAGCCACAGAAGACAGAGGAAAGTAGCACTGAGACAGAGAGAAAATAGAGATAGAGAGTCAGTGAGGAGAGTCTGTGTACTCAGAAAGACTTGAGGGATCCAAGTGACACCTTGTTGTTTTGTATCTATTATGTGAGACTCAAATTGAGCTCACTTTTGTAAAAACTCTGCTTCTGAAGACATAATAGAGAGGTCACCGCTGAAGGCTAGACCAGGAGACATAGACCAGGAGTGTTGGTTGAACTCCTTATTAAATTTGTTGTGTTTATGTTCTTTAACTGCTTCATTTTCTATGTATTTCGCAATCTTATCGATCCATTGCACAAAGTAACATAGGAAAATACATGCACATGAGTCTGTAATACCTTAATAATTGTTTAAGATCTTCAATATCAAATCATCGGTACTTTAGAAGCCATCAGGATGCTACGTGCGAAGGACTCTCATGCCATGGTGCTACCCGATGGGGCACTGATGACAAAGACCGAAGCGGACAGGTCCGCTATCAACACACTCAAGGGAGTAGGGTTGAACTTGGCAGCAGTTCCTAGCAAGGCACTCCACCTACTACAGGATGGGGTGACCATGGAGCTTAGGGCCAGTGAACAACATGCTTTGCAAGTGACTAGCGAGAAGAAGATCAACAATACTCATATGGGTGTGCAGCGAGACTCTGCCCTTGCATCCATGATGGAACTCACTAACACAAATCAGCACATGATTAAGGCCATGGATGAAGCATGTCGAATGCTCTCAGAGTTGGCCATTCCTACAGATGAGATGGTAGATGTGCACATTCATAAACTCGCTACAGGGGTGCGTGATGCCCGTACAAAATTGGAAAATGTTCAGTTGGAGCTGAACCTCCAAATTATAGAATTGCAGTTGAGGGCCCAGCCTTGGACTCCACCAGAAGTCAAGGAACAGTGCGAGACTGTTATCACAGAGGCAATAAAAATAGTAGAAAGTGCAGTGGTGTATTGCACGACTCTTTTTGAATAGTCTTTCGAAGTACTAACCAGCCTAAAATAAGACCCTATTATGCTGAGGCTCAAAACAGAGGCGTGAGAACTACAACAGTGCTATGATGAGGTAAAAGGGACAACTCGTACTGTTGCCCTCACATAGAGACTTGCGAAGCTGCAGGAGGCCAAGGCATTGAAGGAGCAGGTAGATGCAACTCAACACAAAGAGGCAGTGCTGAAAGCGCGCTTGAAGCCTTGGTTGGACGAGGCCTACTTGATCACGACCTCCATTGAAGGAAAGCTAGCTAGCCTATAGGAGACTCAGTAGAAGCTTCAGGATGACAATGCAGGTCTAGCAACAGAGCATCTAGTCAAGGAAATAAAGCAGGCGATTGTGCAGTGCACCGCCAAGGTAGCAGTCATACAGGTCGAGCCAGGGGGTCTTCGCACCAAGATTTTCATGCCCACATAATGACTTGGGGGCGAGTCACCATGTTTTTTTTGGGGGCCTGCTAGGAACGAGTTCCCCCAAGAGTCGGATTTGGGGCTAAAAGCCCATGTTTTGGGGCAGAAGTCCCAAATTTTGTAATAAAAATGTAAAGCCTCCACATTTTGTGGTCGCAGAGTGTGAAGAGGTCAAAGGGTTGTCTGCCCTTGTTTTGTGAAGTATCATGTCAGCTGATAAGATCTACCCATGGTGTGCGGACCATGGGATTGTATAAAAAGGGAGCCTTAGAAGAGTCTAAGGGGAGAGTAGAAATGAAAATAAGGATTTTGGTTAAGAAGTTATAAGTGATCTTGAGTCTTAACATAGGTAGAGGCTCTGCGGCTGAGTGTGGAGAGGCCTAGGGTGGAAGTCCATAGCTGAGTGTGTGGACCCCTATAGATGTGTGCACGGGGCAGATAGAGTCTGTATTGAACTTAAGATAGAAATAAAGAGAATTGTTCTACAATCACTGTGTATTTTGTCTTTGTCTAATGCATCTGCTTATATTATTTTATAATATGGGTTCACATTATAATGCTTATTTGATGCGCGAATGTATCTGATTATATCTGTTAATTGAACACAAGCAAGAATAAAGGATTACACATAGGTAACTGCAACTACATGGTAGATTCGGTAACCCTTAAGATAACTTGGGAACTTATATAGTAACTTAATCATAGAGGTGTGTAAGTGCCTCGACCTTGGGTTGGGCCTGCACGAAGATCAGTCAAGTACCTTGGCGAAGGTACTGAAGGAAGGAAGAGAAGGAAGATCAATAAGCCATAAAGGCTTATCGATCTACACGAAGGTAGGATCAAGAAGTATATACTAACATCATGACCATCTCAGGGTGCAAAAACTTGGTTCCTGCATCCCCCCATACTTCTTCAGGTGAGACTTCGTTCCGCGCTCCGTGGGCTGATGCTGAAAGGGCCAGTAGTGTAGAGATTTGCTTGGCTAACTAATTTTGAACCTAGGTTAGGGCCCATCAAGCTAACACTCCTAGAATAAATTGTGCAATCTTTCCTATCAGTTCCCCAGGTATGTGTTGTGTCATTCCCTGAATTGTCTTTGGTTTTTTCTCACAGATTTCTTTCCATGCACATTTCTTGTCTCCATATATTTTAGGTGTTCATCCACCTCTTAGCAGTACATGATCTATGGCTTCCAAGAGAGTGGGATCACAGGACACTAAGGGGAAGGAAACTGGAGCAGCAGTTGAGTAATTGTCCTCTGGTCTACCGATCTATGAAGATACAAAGTTGTTTCTAGATAAGGACATAAAGTTGAAGTGGCAAGAGGTCAATGAAGCATTTGTAGGAAATTTTGAGGAAGACCTCGAAGACCATTGGGTGTCTGTGAACATTCACATATTCGGCTTGTACCGGATTGCATGTAGATACCCCGTGTTCCCATGCACAAACATGGTACACTCGATCATCTCTCACACTGATCCCAAGAAGATGACCTTGAGAAGTGTTAGTGGGACGAAGCTTCCAACCTTCCAGGCACAAGATTATGATGAGATGCATCAGATGTGAGAGCCTGTGACTATCATGAAGACTCCATTCAACTTACCCAATAACATTGCTAACTCTAGAGACATTTTGAAGAACTAGGTAAAGGAGTTGGCTCGATTCAAGTTGACACCCAACCAGATATACAAGACAAAGATACTGAGAAAGGTGTATCAATAATTGGTCATATTTTCTTATCGACTGTATGGCCAAGCAAGCATAGAAACCTTCCCACAAAGTTGGGTGATCGTGCTAGAACAACTGGCTAGAGAGGGAAAAACATGTAACTGGTCCAACATGTTAGTGCATCGGTTGAAGGAATAAATAACGAAGGCTCAAAAATCACCCGAAGGTATCCATGCAGAGATTTACATGTCAGCCTACATCTTAGATGCAATCAATGCTCGATAGGAGTTCCCGGGCTTGGAGTGGGCATGGTCACCGACAGAGACTACGATGAACACATATTTCAAGTTTTTGTCTAAATGCAGCTTCAAAGGAGTAATCACACGACTGTCTGATCATTTTGTCACCCTAGTGTACAAGATGATATTTTCTAACAAGAACCACCCTGCATGTTGAAGGAAGCAATGGAGGCACTGATAGGAATTGTTGATTGGTATGCCTCACCATCCAGCACCTTCATCTGAATGTTTAGCGTGGATAAGCCTCTACATGTTCTACCAAAGTTTTCCTTGGATGTACTTGTCATGAAAGAAGTAGTATATCACGCCTTGGTAGGATTGACAGCTAGACTACACCGGAAGAAGAAGGCACCTTGGCCCTCTTTTCCATTGTGGATTGGGTTATATGAGATTCAGAGTATCAAGCAAGCGGATGTAGAAGAAAAGCTGATGAATAAGTACCCATCCGAGCTTCGAAGCTACAATCCGTATGACCCACATTGTATTGTGAAGGATCACTACACGAGAGTTCAGTTCAACTGCATCCACAGGGCATGTCATTGGGCCGAGGAGGACCCATGGAGATATTGCTACAATTTCACCAAACCCAATGAATCGGTCAGCTTCACTGTGGAGTGGTTAGCAAAGCAACATGAGGTAGCATCACGGAGAGCACCAGCAGCAGTAGTGGCAGTAGAGGCAAGCATACCAGTGTGTGATAAAGGTAAGAGGAAGATTTTGGATCACATGGAGGAGGAGAAAATTTGTAAGTTTGGAGTAGATCCATTGGTAGAGAAAGAAACTATGGCTATAGAGGCAAAGAGGCACTAGTGTGACATGTGAATTGCGCAAAGGCAGAGGGATAAGAGAAGAATGGAAGAAGCAGAGAAGGAGTTGCATGAGATGAGGGAGCAACTCCGAAAAGAACAAGAGTTGCGCAAACAAGAGAGGGAAGTGTAGTGGTAGCAGATACAACAGGGGGCACAAAATGTGCAAACAAACGAAGTAGCGCCCATACAAGTAGTTAATTCACCAAAACAACTGGTTTGAGGCCAATAGGGTGTACCATCACAGGATCAAGACTTTGCTCATGAGATAGAACAAGCACTTCAACATTTGAATGCAGAAATGGAGCAACGAGAGATGGAACAAGACATCGACCTCACGCCTCTCCACAAAGAGGTTGACTCACCCACTTAAATGCATCCAGATGATGAGAAAATCTCGAATGACCAATGAGGCACTAAGATCCTTCATGATCAGCCAAAAGGAGAGATGCACAACATCTCATTCGATGAATCTCAACATAGAGTTGTGCAATATCACAAAGTGTCAACTCTGGAGGATCATACATCTCCTACGGAAGTTGAGGAACAAGTGATAGTGACTGATGTGTGCAAACGTCCAGTAGCTTTGGCTGATGCAATTAGAGAGTATATCGAGGCCACTAGCTTAAGTGTTTGCTTTCTTATAGATGAAAATGAGCAAATGGCAAAGGAACTTCAGACGACCAAGTAAGGAGGAGACTTGTGACAATGTCCACCTGAGCTGAAATAAAGAAGGCAATACTAGATACAGTGTTGTCCCTTGAGACAGTTATGCAAACATTGTACTCCAAGTTTGGTACCATGCATAAGGCAATCGTCCATCTGAATGGATGGGAGCAGCGATGTGCTAGAAGAGCAAGTATTTTAATGAACTTGCATGCTGTTGTTGATGACATGAAAATATGGACGATAAAATACAAGGGAGCCCTGCTTCACTTGCCTAATATGATCAGGGCCAATGCAATCGAGCTGAAGGCACATATCTGGAGTTAGATTTGAAATTATGAAGAGCTCCCGCAACTCATCACTAGCATACATGCCTCCCATGCACAAGTATTCAGGAGTATGGATGTTGTGGTGCCCACACATGTGATCCCATCTATTGGGACTCTCACCCAGGTGAAGACAAAGAAACACATCTGACTAGAGATTGACTCGTAATTCGACGAGTTGATGCACATTGCAACCATCCCAGACTTACCCATCAGTGTAGACATCTTGCACAAGTATGTTGTTGGTCCAACCACATTGAAGACAATTATGCACATGCTTTCAGACGAGTTGGACAAAGTATCTTGAGAAGTGTAGCCAAATGCTATGGAGGCAAGATTCAAGTTTCAGACAGATGTCACCGTGGAGCACATGGACACCATCAAGGACTATCGATATTGGCATTAGTATGTTACTATCAATTAGCATGAAGATGTTGAGGAGTTGGACTTCCATGGTTGTCTAAGTCAGACTGATGTCTAGCATGGCTTTCTCAGGCCATTTTGTTTCACATGGGTACATGTGCATTGTAATGTAAAGTCATGTCAAGTGTAAATCAAGTTGTGATAGTTGGATGTAACAGTCATAAAGTAGGTGAAGAGTCATGAGGGTAGTTGAACTGTCACAAAGGGGAATGTCAAGGGTTAGCCCACCCTTAGCTATAAATAGTCCATCAAAACTCATTGTAAAGGCTTTTGGTCAACCATGCTTCTGATAAGACTATCTTGGAGAGAGCTTGGACAATATTGTAACGAGCCTTGGATTCTCCACTACACAGAGCTAGTACATCTCTTTGGAGGAGCAGGCGGATGTGGCTGTAAAGTTACACTATTGGAACTAGAGGTTGGACATGGATGTATTCTATGACTGAAACTTATGCTTCTTTATATAATAAGAGCCAACACGTTTCATGCATCTGTTGTATTGTATTCTATCCTATCTAGTTTACTCTAAATGATATATGTATTGGTTTTCTTACGGATGCATGTATGGACTATTCTATATAAGTATGTATGAATCTGTTGATGGTGCTCGACCTGCCAACATGTCAAGGGGATATCCCCAGTAAGAAGTCCCAATTAGACCTTAGATCATTTGGTGTAGGAGTCCCAGTAGTGGGTGGTAAGATAATGCTTTGACTGCGATGTCTCATAGAGGCAAGTAGGATAACTGAGTCAAAAACAAGGGTGTGACTGATGCAGTGAGTCAAGGAAGGTGTATGAGAGGTTCCAACACTTCGAAGGGGGAAGGAGGTGAAGGTGAGTTCCAGGTTGAAAGGGATCAGTACCAACTTGGCTAGGAACACACAACACAAAAGGACATGCACAGCTTCCAGCGGAGCAGTCCACTCGGATGTGGCAGTCACATCATACACAGTAAGATAACATGTACAACACTCATGGATTAATATGAGACAAGTGCGACAGTTTTTATCGAAAGGTTCAAGTGAAAGGTTTGTCTAATGTCCGACAGAGCAGTCAACACATACGGTGACAACATTAATAACATGTGAAACACATTAATAACAAGATTCATATAATTGCATACAAATCAGTACGTAAGTTAAAAACATATATCATTAAGGAAACTAGAGCAGTCCAACTACAATAACAACATATGCATGAAAATGTGTTGGCTCTTATTATATAAAAAGTGTAAGTCACAATCATATAATACATCCATGTAAACCTACTAGCCACAATAGTGGAACGTTACAGCCACATCTGCTTGCTCCTCCAAAGAAATGTACTAGCTCCGTGTAGTGGAGAAGCCAAGGCGTGTTACAATATTGCCCAAGCCTTCTTCAAGATAGTCTTAGTAGAAGCTTGGCTAACCAAAAGCCTCTACAGTGAGTTATGAGGGACCATTTATAGCAAAGGGTGCGGTGACCCTTGACATTCCCCTTTATGACAGTTCAACTACCCTCATGACTCTTCACCTACTCTATGACTGTTACATCCAACCATTGACACTTGACTTACACTTGACATGACTCAACATTACAATTCACATGTACTCATGTGAGACAACATGGATTGAGCAAGCCTTCCAAGACATCACTGGCACTCGGTCCGCTATGATGAGACCAACTCTTTGACATGCTTGTGATGGTGAAGGTGGTGAGCTGATGCCAAGCTTTGTCATCCATGGTGGTATGTATGCACCTCATGGTGACATCTTGCTAAAGCAAACTCTTGCCTCCATTGCAACTAGTGCATTGGTTCGACCCCTTCATCCAACTTGTTTGCTAATATATGCATGGTCTTCGTTGGTGTACTGAATTGGAAACACACTACTGCATAGTGTCCATGCTAATATTCAAGTGTGTGCTGGTGGTCATGCGCATCAACTTGCCAAAGTACATGTTTAGCTCTAGTTGCACTTGCTTCTTATCTTCGCCTTGGTGAATGTGTTGAATGGGTTGGATTGCATGTGTGAGCACAATGACATGCATGCTGCTAAATCCCTTGCATGCGATCACCAACACTGCTCACCATGTCTGCTCCATGTTAGTTGTTGGGATGGATATTTAACTTGTACAGGTGCAGTTTCATCTGTGAGTGCATGATGTGCCCACCGCTGTTCATGATCCTACTACAACTCATTTGTCTATTTATTTAGCTTCATGCTCTTCCTTGAGTTGTTGCTTCAGCACATGAGAGTCCTTCTTTATTTCATTCTCTGTCTTCGTACGATCTTCATTTCATGTTGTCACCTCATAGCCGAAGTCTCCAAAGTTGCTTTCATCATCAATGGATCTGCTTGAGCTTGCAACCTTGTTTCGCCTCCGTGTTGTCAACAACCTTCCTCTCGCATTCATTGCATTTGGTATGTTGTCTTCAGTTATTGTTCATGATGCTTCTCGCTGTGATGTTGTTGTTCTCATACCTTGATGTCCTTGTCTTTGAACAACTTGATGTCTTCGTGGGTAGGCAAGTCCATAAACGCTTGATCGACCGCATCCCCAAGTGTGCTCTTAATGGTGTCTTCGTTTGTGCTCTCCTGGAAACCATTGTACTTGTATTGCTAAGAGGCAGATGAATTCATGCGATACCTGGAGACATGGCAACACTCATGGCAAGCAATCTGTTAGTCAAAAACCAAAATGAACATGCAAACTGACTTGTAACATACCTGGGTGAATGATCATGAAGGTTGCGTGTCGGGAGACTGACTGCCAAGACTACACAATGCACAGTGTCGGCTGCTAGAAGACTGACTGATTGCCAGAACTGTGCAATACACAGTCCAATCTGGTTACTGACTGTTGGGATTATGTAATGCACAATTCCAACTTGGAAGGACTGTTGGCCCAAGGACAGATTTGTGCAATTTCTTGGGCCAAGCAGCTACTATCCTCTAGAAATGCACAAAACAGTCCTAGAGGCCAGTGCTGGGTAGGAATGTGTAAATCTGGAGAGGAAGGTGGGCCTTCTTTCCCCAGATTGTGCAATGGAGCCTTAGTGAAGGCAGAGTCTAGGCCAAGGTTGGCTTGACTCACCGACAGGAAACTAAAAGCAACTAAGATAGTAAATACATGGTGACACAAAGTGATAGTAGAAGTGATTGAGAATTCATGCAAAACATGAACAAAAGATTCAACAAACAGATCAACATGTGTGTGGGTGAGGCAGTTCGCCAGTTGGGTGAACGTCCATGCAATAGTTTCATGCATGTGACAATAGTGAGATAGCAATGAAAACTAAAACAAAGCTAGGACAAGCTATAACACATGTAAATGACAACAAGCATTCAAATAAATCAAGAAAACAGTACTCGCACAAGCGAAAAGACAAAAAGCAATAAAAATGCAACACAAGGCATGGGAAGCGGGCTTATCTCAAAAGAGCTTAGCTGAATGTGTTGACTACTCCTAGATGTGATGTGGGATGTCATAGTTGCAAGGTTGATGTGAGGAATGAGCTCTACAATGTCTGACTGATGAGTTTTGATAACATCAAGGTTGTGACACGCATGCCACAAATCTAGGGGAAGTGACACTTGGTGGGAGGTTTCTGAATTGCTCCTTACATGTAACCTCCAACTGCTAAACATAAATCCTTGAGACAGGGGATGCCTTTGCATGCTACCTTGGGAGAAGCAGCCTATGCATGCAAGTCTGTTTTTCTCAGTCCCGGAGGGAACCGGTCAACTCTGCTGCACATGCAAGAGGTTGTTTGATTGCTTGAAGGAAATGCGCATTTCTGGCTAGGAGTTGGGCTGAATGCCTAGGAGATTTGCACAATTTTTGGGTAGAGCAGCTGACTGCTACTTAGATTTGCGCAAATTCTAGGCTGAGCAGCCTTGGTGGGAAAATTTGCGCAAATCCTGCTTTGAGTGTTAGCAGGCAAGATTGTGCAATCATGGAGCCCAGCAGGCTTCCATAGAGGATTGCATAATTTCTAAAGGGAAGTCTAGTTGCCCTCCAGAAATGTGCAATTTTCAAGGGAAGTTTCTCAGCCTATAGCTGGACCAAGTCTGGGTGAACAGCCTGTGAGGGGAATAGATCAAGTTGTGAGCGACATGCTGCCTTTGTGTAAGAAAGACACTGAAGCTTGTGAACTTGATGAAGCAAGGCAAGCTGCTGTGAAGGTTGGAAGGGAGGCTCCAAAATGAGGCTAAGGAAAATTTTTGGACAAAATCTTTCTAAAATGTGTTGTTAGTTTAACCATCACTTTGGATTGCTTGCTAACTCGCTTTCCAGCTGGTGATGCATCTTTGCTCGTGTGTTCCCTTCCAAGCCAGGTACTGTTACAGGTTTCGAAGGGGCGCACTCATATCAACCCCCATGTGCTAGAACTTCTCATGCACCTTTCTTGACTCAATGCAGCTGTCACACCCTTGCTACCAACATAGTTATCTTACTTGCCTCTGTGTGAAATTGCGATCAAGGCACTACCATACGACCCATTGCTGGGACTTCTACACCAAACAATCTGAGGTCTAATTGGGACTTCTTACTGAGGAGATCCCCTTCACATGTTGGCAGGTCTAGCACTGTCAACAAAACACAAAGTTTTCCCATTCAATTGAAATTTCATCATTGTCTTTGTCGTTGCTTCCGGAGGAGTGCAAGATTGTTGAAGCAATATGAAAAATGTACTTTGTTAATCATGCTACCACTACAATTCGGCCAATGATATCATTGAGATTTTAATCATGTTTATGGAAATCACACCATCCTTGCAATCACAGAAAAACATACAAAACTATATAATATACTTTCACATATTTACACCTACACTAATCCATTGTAGAGTAATTAGTTTCACATCTCTCCCGTGGATATCACGCCCTCGCTCTTACCAGGGAGATCCCCTTCACATGTTGGTGAGTTCAGCATCGTTAACAAAGCATAGAGTTTTCCCATTCAGTTGAAATTTCATCATTGTCTTCATCACTGCTTCCAGAGGAATGCAAGATTGTTGAAGCAATATGAAAAATGTACTTTGTTAATCATGCTACCCCTGGAATTATGCCAATGATATCATTGATATTTTAATCATGTTTATGGCAATCACACCGTCCTCACAATCACACGATAAACACAAAATCAGTTTACACAAAACTATATAATATACTTTCGCATATTTACACCTACACTAATCCACTATAGAGTAATTAATTTCACATCTCTCCACAGACATCGGTTAACCTAAAGCTAGTGGTTTTGATACCAATTTATGAAACCCTTTTGCACACCAAAACTTACTTTACATTAGATTAATCACAAATATAAATATATCAATCATTGGTTGAAGAGAGAAATTCTATCTTAACCACACAATCAATCATTGAAGAAAATATCTCAACCTATCACCAATCACTCAAGATACATAAGACAAGTAAAAGTTAATCTTTAAGTGAATCAAATCTCTCTAGGCTTAAGCCTTTCTTCAAATTTTGCATTAAAAAAAAAAACTTGTATATTGAGAAATTTGATATCTCTTAGAAATTGGTAAATCCAAAGCTAAAAATAAATCTACCCTAATTTATTTAAATCACATAAAATTTACTTTTATAATTAGAAAATCAAAACTAAAATTTAAAATAATTTTACCATTAAACCAATCCAATCATACAATTTCATAAAATTTAACAGCTATCGAGCTAAAAATATCAATAACGGATACCATTTTTATTCAAAGCAACTTTAAAAAGATTGACAATAGAAAGTAATGAACAACCATGCTTTTAGGTAAGAAAATATGGTGAAACGATAAAACCAAATTTCATATCTCTTATCAATGTCGATACACTCTTATCAACTCTGTTAATAATTCAACCCTGAGATATTCAATCATTTGTCCAAAACCATTTATCTTAAAATATAATATATATAAAAACATAATGTCAATCCAAAATACCTCCTGTCGAATCAATTATTCACATGCTTCTATCGAGCACTTTATCGAGATATGTGGACAAGATTTAAAAGATTTGCACCGCTTTCATTATTGCACTGGGTAATAAGAATATTACAAGTTGAAGAAGTAATCATAAGATGCGGGCAAAGCGGATTCAACATCAAATTCGAAGGAAGTCGGATCTTACTCATGACGCACTACACCTCTATTCCCTTTGGATAATCCCGGGGATCAAAAAGTTAACAATCCTTCCAACCGTTTAATCAGTGATGGGCTTGCATTTGGAAATCCTGTAAGAGAGATCTAATTGGATTTGTGCACACACTGCTCATGTAAATATCTTCTAGCCTTCTCATTGCCAACCTGCAGAAAGTATCATTTCATGTTACGCGGTCCGATATTTATGCTTGTTATATCCTGATACAAATGTTTTAATGAGCTCGGCCTCTAATACGAAGGGCATTGACGAGATAGATGCATTTCCATTGGATCGTATTATAGGTCAAATTTCATTTTTCCTTAATATCCAGACCAGAGATGCTATTCTACTTCCTATTGGTTGATAGGACAAGAATTTAATATCACAGATGCTATGCTACTTCCTGTAGGTTGAGTGCATTTTGGTCTTGTGATCAGTAAATATTTGAATTTCTAAGAAAATGTTAATTAATGAGAAAATTATAATTTATGATGATGTGTAATCTTAATTTGCAGTTGATTTTTATTTTTTTTAAATATTTTTAGTTATAATAAAAACATAAATAATTATATGTATTTAGTTAGTTTTGATTAAAAACATTGTAAACTTAATAAGTCGTTTCATTAATTCATGGTGCTTATTCTAGTTCATTAAATATTTCATATCAAACAATAAATAAGATATTTACATATGTTTATGTTATAATATAGATAATTTTAATAACAGCGAGGAAGTATATATATAATATATATATATTATATATATATATAATATATAATATATATATATATAATTAATATGTGTAAATTTTTATCTTAATAAAATATTTTAATGCTAAAAAAAAAGCTTAATTAAATCCAAAATAATTTAGTTCAAATCTTAGAATAATTTAGTTTACTTCTTAATAAAGAAAGAAAAATTTGTGTCATTCAATTTGAAATATTAAATATTAATAAATAATAAATTATTCAGAAAAATACACAATTTAAACAATAAAAAATTACACATGGTTTATATAGAGAGACAAAAAAGCATTATAGATCTATCTTAATCATGCATTTATCAAACACTAAAAGGGATTAAGTCTGTAAATCTCTTTTTAAATTTGACATTCTAAACAAAGAGTTAAACAAAAGGTGGCAAATAATGATATTTGATCCCTTGGCTCTTGGGCTCTTGGTAGCTTGGAGATTAAGAAAGATCTTTAATATTATTAGACATTTGACCACATAAAATACACTTAAAAACTCATTCAACATATATAGTTATATGCTTGAAATTTCTAGATTTTAAATTGCTTTATACTAAACATTTTTTATGAACACTTTACTCATCATTTTTATACTTTTATTTATCATGGTAATTTTATTTATCCCGATTCCCGTATGATAGTTAGAATATCCACCGGAAAAATTAAATATATTAAAACTCATTTAATACTACCGTATGATAGTTAGAATATCCACCGGAAAAATTAAATATATTAAAACTCATTTAATACTATCTTCAAAAATTTTAAACATCATAATAAATAATTTGTGAACAAAAAAATTGCTGATTAAATGTCTATGCTGAAACTAAATGTCTCCGATCAAGGAGGGTAAGCCATAACATGTAAATTGGATAATCATTGTACTCTCATTATGAATCATACCAAAAAAAACTCCACTCCAATCGTAAGATGTATATATGTTTCTGAGATTCGAAAATTATACATTAACAAAGCCAAAACAAACTTGAAAGCTACGAAGTATCGAGAAATATAGAAGCTAAAATGTGGCAGCAAATACAAAGGTTGTTTGAAGTCCATGTCAAATGCAATAGCCGTAATGCAAGTAGTGGGTTCCTGGTAATAGTAAGGAAACAATTTCATCCGTGGTAGCTGCACTAGCCTTGTACTAGTAGCACCAAATGCAGAGGTCCTTTTTAGCCTCGGTGAAATGCAATAACCATCATGCAATTAGTGAAATCCTCATGACAGTAAGGAAACAATTTTCATCCTTGGTAGTTGCCCTGTGCTTGTGCTAGGCATTGGCATCCTGCAACATCTCTATCGCCCTCGTCGTTGATGGCCTGTCCATGGGCAAGGCACTTGTGTAGAGGAGTCTGATTACTTTCAGAACCATGCTCATTTTCTCCTCGAACCCCACAAGCCTTAGATCCAAAGCTTCCTGCAATAGTTTTTTTTCCCTCCATTGTTGCATACCCCATTTCACAAGAGCATTGTTTTCTTCCAAATTTTGGATCTGTCAGTCTCCTGCCCGTTATGTAGAAATCCAGAGTTAACCTGTATCGTAATTAAGACTATATTCTATAAAACCAAAACAGAAAATAGAATATAAGATGACTCTCAGTATTTAAAACTGTGAATGAAGAAAATCCATAGCAAATGATAACTTGTCACAAGTAAGTAGATAAAAATGCTTAAGAATGCATACTTAAACTTACAATTAACATGTTAAGAAATGATCCATTGAAAAATAACACTAGCAAATTATTAGCTTCAATATCACCACTCCAAACCCTCTAAATACAGAGGCATACTCTGCACAATATCACAACCAAATCTCTGAACTACTCTCTAGAACTCTTTCAAAATCTAAAGGAATGCCAGATTAACATGAGATTGGCTTCCTATTCAATTTACAGAACAAGCTAACTGATTCAGAAAACATAAAACAAATTAAATCCATTAATAAAATAAGCAAATATAAGAAACAACGCCCTCAGCAAAAATATTTAAGAACAGTACCAAACGCAGGATGTTCCACACCAATATTTATGAAAAGCCTAACATCAATATCAAGTTCAGATTGAAGCAATTAGTGCAGAGTTCAATTTCACGGTGGAACAAACACAAGAAGAGCAAGCACTAAGAGTACTGGTTGATCTATTGCAAACGAGCTTTAATTCCGTGAGGCTGGCAAACAAACTCAAACCTGAAGCTATTTCGCGATCGGATTATTTTCATAAAGATTCAGGCTCCCCGGCTGGGCGGTAATCCAACAGTTGAAGTCTCGAACCTCTTTCATTGCTTTAGGTCTACCCCATTGCCTCCGGAGAAAAGGTACTGGTAAAGCAAGATCTTTATATTCTAACCAGTGATCTTTGCCGCTTCCTGATCCTCTCAGAATCTAACCGGAGAACCGGTTCATACAAAAATCGAAATTTGTTATCTCCTCAAGATTGCCTACTGTTTCCGGAATTCCTCCAACGGGGCAGCAGGTCGCCAGTCATAAATTCCGTAGCTCATTAGATTTTCAAGCTCGCGGGAAGAGTTACGAGGCCAAATTAAACTCTAAAAGATTCGAAAGATTCCGGCGGAATTGTAGAGTTGAGAAGATTGTGGAAGGGTTTTGGCAGATCGACTGGAAAATGTTCGCCTTCGAGCAAGAAGATAATAGGACTGGACTTGCTCTGCCTTAAATCCCTTTCTCAATCTTCTCAACACTACGATTCTGTCTTTTCTAGGCCATCTTTCGAATCTTTTAGAGTTTAATTGTTGAATCCACACTTCAATTCCTCCCTGCGAACCAGAGCAAATGTAGGCAAAAAGACACAAAACGCAGTGAGACTTTTTTAACAATTTCAGGTCCCCGGCTTCAAATTTTCCTACAGTGCAGGCAAACTAAAAAAAATTATTTCCCTTCCTCTCCTCTCTTCTCGTCATGCCTCTGCCCTTCAACTTCAAAAACTAGCACAAGCTTTACGGAAACCGCAAGGTTTCTTCATCAGGATAGCAAGACAGTATTTAAGGCAGTAAAGATCTGTGGCAAAGTCCAAAAAATCGTCCGAACAGTGCTCTGAACGCCACGACACTCGTGGTATTGTAGCGAATTGCATTATCAACCCTAAAAACGCGAAAATCCTCCTCCCGCTGCCCAGATTCCGCTGCTTGTCCAGAATCTGTGATCAGAAACAACGACGGCAATGGCTTATTTTCTTCAGTAATCCTGCTGGGACTTAGTAGGGCCACCGTTAGGTGGATAAAAAGTCTCGGAGAATTTACATCCATCGCTTTAGCATCAAATTCAATGATTTTTTTAAATAAAAAAGTCTCGATAAATTGACTCCCATACATCTTCCATCAGTTCGATGCCCGTTTCTTGGAATGAGGAACGTATAACCTATTTCATAAAGATGTTTAATCATCGTGTTGGATACCTGTTGAGTGAACATCTTCTGGACTAAATCGCTGTCCTTTCAGCATTAATGAAATCATTATTTATGTATGGTGATGTTTTGAATATGGAAACTGTACGACTTTTTTACTTTGTTGATGTTGAATGACAACATTACATTGATAGTTTCTCGTTGATGGTGAATGACAACATTACACTAATACTTTCGTTGTTGACGTTGAATGGCAAGATTACCGTGATAGTTTTGGTGTTGATTTTGTATTAATATACACCATATCATGAATCCATTTTCTGCCTTTTGGGTATACTCTTCTTTCTGGAACATAGTGTTGAAGATCAGCATGAGGCTGGAGATTTGCATCAAGAACCTTTGTATTCCGTAATTGCCATGTAGGCTTCCAGTTGTTTTTGTATGTATCCCAGTCTTGATTATCTGGGATAGTCCTTAAAACTTCACACTTCTGGTTTTGGTCCCATTCGGTGATAATCATCATGACCTGTGCAGTATCCTTTTCAAGATATTCCTGGCTGAGAAAATCAGGGAGGCAATTTTGTTCTCCTTTAATATGCTCAACAGAAAAATCAAAATTTGCGAATAATGCTTGCCATCTGGCAAACTTTGCTTCTTCTGGTTTCTTGATGTCTTTAGACAAGACTTTCTTCATTGCTGAAGCATCTGTCCTAAGAAGGAATGGCTTGTTAATAAGATAAACTACAAATTTGCTAATACAGTTCCAAGTAGCTTTTACCTCTCTTTCAATAACAGAATATCTTTGTTCAGTTGGGTTCTAGACCCCTGAGGCAAACTGGACTACTTGTTCTTCTTCACCAATCCTTTGTTTCAAAATTCCACCCCAACCTATATCACTGGCATCAGATTCTACAATTTTAAAGGCTTCATCATCTGCAATATATAGAATAGGCAAGGATTTTACCTTCGCCTTGATCTCCTGAACTGCTCTGGTGTGCTTTTCTGTCCATGGGGGAGGATTTTTGCCAGTTCTTGGATTGAGCAATTTTCTGTCACTAGCACAATCCTG